>JAJEJO010002660.1:118241-154679 GCA_020662805.1 Glaucomys volans
CCAGAATCTACCAAGTACTCAAAAATCTTTACACCACGAACACCAATAACCCAATCAATAAATGGGCCAAGGAAATGAACAGACACTTTACAGAGGAAGATCTACAAGCAATCAACAGATTTATGAAAAAATGTTCAACATCACTCGTTATAAGAGAAATGCAAATCAAAACCACCTTAAGATTTCATCTTACCCCAATTAGAATGTCTTTTATCAAGAACACAGGCAACAACAGGTGTTGGCGAGGATGTGGGGAAAAGGGTACACTCATACATTGCTGGTGGGAGTGCAAGTTGGTGCAGCCACTCTGGAAAGCAGTGTGGAGATTCCTTAGAAAACTTGGAATGGATCCACCATTTGACCCTGCTATCCCACTCCTTGGCTTATACCCAAAGGACTTAAAATCAGATTGCCTCAGTGATGCAGCCACATCAATGTTCATAGCTGCTCAATTCACAATAGCTAGATTGTGGAACCAACCTAGATGCCCTTCAGTAGATGAATGGATAAAGAAACTGTGGTATATATACACAATGGAATATTACTCAGCCATAAAGAAGAATAAAATTATGGTATTTGTAGGTAAATGGATGATGTTGGAAACTGTTATGCTAAGTGAGATCAGCCAATCCCAAAAATCCAAAAGCCGAATGGTCTCTCTGATAAATGAATGATGATGCATAATGTGGGGGGGAAAGATGGCAAGAATGGAGGAAAGATAGCTAGCATAGAGGGAAGGGAGGGGTGGGGGGTGGGTGGGGGGTAAAATTAATAACAGAATGTGTGACAGATACCATTGCCCTGTGTACATGCATGAATGCACAGATGGTGTGACTCTACTTTGTGTACAACCCTTGAAACAATAGCTGTACTCCATTTGTGTTCAATGAATCAATAAGTAAATAAAAAAAAAATTTAAAAAAAAAAAAAAAGACCAATGGAACAGAGAGAAGACATAGAGACAAACCCACATAAAAGCAGTTATTTCATACTGGACAATGGTGTCAAAAACATACAGTGGAGAAAAGAGTTTATTCAACATATGGTGCTGGGAAAACTAGAAATATATACGTGATTGAACCCTTATAACTCATGCTGCAAAAAACTCAAAATGGATCAAGGACTTTGGCATTAGACCAGAGACCATGTGTGTACTAGAAGTAAAAGTAGACCCAACTCTATCATGTCAGCTCAGGAATGGACATCCTCAACAAGACACCTAAAGAAGTAAAATCAAGAACCAATAAATGGGATGGGATCGAACTAAAAAGCTTCCTCACAGCAAAGGAAACAATCAAGAATATGAACAGAGAGCCTACAGAATGGGAGAAAATCTTTGCCACCTGCACCACAGACAGAACATTAATCTCCAGGCTATAAAAGGAACTCAAAAACCTAAACACCATAAAAACAAAAATCCAATCAATACATGGGCAAACAAACTGAACAGGCACTTAAAAGAAGAAGAAATATGAATGCTCAAAAAATGTAGGAAAAAATATTCAACATTTCTAGCAATTAGAGAAGTGCTAATTAAAACTACACTGAGATTTCATCTCCAGTCAGAATGGCAACTATCAAAAATACAAAGAACAATAAATGTTGGTGAGGATGTGGGGAAAAAAGTTCACTCTTATATTGCTAGTGGTATTGCAAATTGTTGCAACCACTCTGGAAAGCACTATGGAGATTCCTTAGAAAACTTGGACTGGAACCACCATTTGACTCAGTTATTCCACTCCTTGGCTTATTCATACCCAAAGGATTTAAAATTGGCATACTATAGCCATGCAGCCACATCAATGTTTATAGCAGCTCAATTCACAATAGCCAAGCTATGGACCCAAATAGGTGCCCCACAATTCATCAATGAATAAAGAAAATGTGGTAGATATACACAATGTTGTTACTCAGCCACAAAGAAGAATGAAATTATGGTATTTGCCAGTAAGTGGATGGAACTGGAGAATATCATGCTAAGTGAAATAAGCCAATCCCCAAAAAACCAAAGGCAGAATGTTGTCTCTGACATGTGGATGCTAACCCATAAGAAGGGAGAGTAGAGAGGGAAAGTATAGAAATTCATTGGATTCAACAAGGGAGAATGAATGGAAGGGACCGCAGATGGGAATAGGAAAGACAGTAGAATGAATTGGACATAACTTCCCTATTCTTCTACGTGAATACATGACCGGTGTAACTCCACAACATGTACAACCTCACGAATGGGATCAAATTGGAATGGTTGCACTCCATGTAAGTATAACATGTCAAAATATACCTTATTGTCATGTGTATCTAAAAACACCAAATAAAAAACAAACAAAAAAGAACCATGATGAATATTATATGTAATAGGGAGTAATGTTTTATGACTCTTTTGAACAGACATATTTTGAAGTTTCTGTAGTTAGTACACTTTTGTTGTAAAATTTTAGAAAATGTCATGTACCTGGTTAGGGCTGTTTCCTTGTCAGTAAGCCTCCATTCTTTGCAGAGATACTTTTGAAAAATAAGAAACTTTGTGTTGGATACTGGAGAAAAATTGCAAGTTATAGTGCCTGTCCTTGAAAATCTAATAATATAGTGAGTGAAGGAGACATTATTCAATTAATCACACAATAAAATGTAACATTAGCCTTGGGAGTCATGGCTGTTTCCTAATAAAGTGTCAATTTGGCTTCAACAAGTTGTAAAAGCATGAGGTTACCATTGTAAACAACAGTTTTTCTTAAGTGTGTCACTTTTGTAAAAGAAAATCAATGTTGATAAATGCAAATACAGCATGAGAGGATTCTAATTCTTAAAAAGGTGGACTGATTCTTGCACTTCGAAAAATAAAGAACAAGAAATTCTCATATTAGAAGAATACATTTGGGTGATCCAAAAACTAAAAAAGAAAATCATAAATTCCATGGCTTAGCTGTAAAGAGAATTAAAGGAGTCAGAAAGGATAAAGTTGAAAGAACTGAGTAGATCCTGAGTATGAGAGTGATGGTATTGTTGGTCCAACTCATGGCAAATGAACAACAATTTGAATTTTAGGTCTGAACAGAGGCTGGAGGTAAACAAAACAAAACAAAATTTAGGATACCTAGGCATCAAGAAATCATAAAGCCTGGTCCCCAAAATAATGTGCCATCAGTATATGGTAACATGTTTGATCATATATAGTATGTTAGTCACTGTTGTAGGATATTTGTATTAAATCACTTAGTGGCCCAAGAAATCTTTGAAATCCTCTATATGCAAATGAAGGGTTTGAAGCAGAGAGAAAGTGATCAGAAATCACATGTTTAGGTTAGGATTGAATTGTATTTCACCCTCAGCAGTCTAGATTCATGTATACACTTTATTTACACACATCATGGCTATTCAGCTATAGGAAAATAAAAGATATGCTCAAGAAAGTAAAAACAACTACTCCACAAATGGAAACGGTGAGCAATATTATCTGTCTTTAACCTGGCTATGGATGAAGAGTTTAACAACAAATACCCGAGAATTTGTTATTTTAATTTTTAATTTTTAAGTTTAATTCATCATGTGAATTTTGAACCTGATTTTAAGATACTGTTTGGCTTAAAAGCTATAAGCACACTTTTTTTTTTATTTTATAAGTTTCTTTGAATGGTAATAATTGCAGAAATGAATAAGAAACAACAATAAAAAAACCATATGGGAGGGAAAGGACTCAACTCAGAACTCAAATAGTTACCAAGACAAAACTAATAGTTCATGTATTGAAAGCAATTTTTTTAAATTAAGAAGAGATTAGTCCTCAAAAGTTATTGTCACCAGAAATAATAAACCCCATATTGATATTTGCAATGATTTACAATGTATTACAATTATGATATTAGACAATAAAATATTTAATATAAAATAAGTGTTTTAATTTGTTTATGATAAAAATATATCAAAATATGATGAAAAAAGGGACTATAGGCAATGGTAAGAATTTAAAAATCAAATATTATTTCTAGAAATATTCTTGAAATTGTGTTTGTCTCTGTGCATCTGTGTGTTAAGGTTAAAACTACAATGAATGGTTTAGACAGGTCTATTGATGAGGGAATTACTTCAAAGTAATATTAAAGTATTATCCTGAATGTATCTAGGAGAAAAACTTCAACAATGTGAAAACTTAAGTGAGAGTAAAATAAGAGTGACATTAAATCAGTCCTGGAAGATAACAATACAGATAATGGAAGAGATAGTTGAAGATAAATTCTACAAGTATGTCCCAGGATTAGTGATACATTAAAAGTATAATTCACAAAGTCCCTCAAGTCCTAAACAGGATCAAAATAAACCGACAACTAGCAATATTATCAGGAACTGTTCCATAATTAAGAACATGAGAAGATTTTCAAAGCAATAGAAAGAAAAGTACAACAAAAAATGAAAACTAATATTGAAACAGCAAACACTGTAGTTGGAGGGTAAGGAAAGTCATCTTCAAAATACTGAGAGAAAGTAGTTTTCATGTCAAAACTTTAACATGGACAAATTCACCACCAGAATCATCTAACTAGAAGAACTTTAGAGCTAATAAAAAATAGATTTAAATTGAAAATTTTACTAGGAAATAATCAGATCTCTATATATTATTGAAATATTTAATTTACTTTGCAGATATAACACCTTAGGACTGTTCATATGTAAGAAGATAATTTCAAATTAAATAGTACTAGAATTAACAGAATTAACAGGATACTTGATAAAACCATCTTCCTAGGGAATAATTATATGCAACTTTGTATATAATTGTGAGTTAACAGAAAGAAAAATAGTATATATGTGTATGTATATTTGAAGAATAAAATTAACATGGATATAATATCTTACATAAAGAATAGTAAATCAAAAAATTCAAAATGCAAAATATTTTATGCATATATTTCATACCCAAACAAGTGTCTAAAAATATTCAATAATCAAAATCACATCATATTGAATATAGTCTCTAAGAAAATTATAATTGATTTATAAAGGAATTTTAGAAAGAAAAAATTTTTCTAAATACAGAAAAATGCTTCTAAGAAACTATTAAGGTGGGTGTCATAATGATACTAGAAAATACAAATGAAAAGTGAAAATAATACTTTTCAAAATAGATATGTTGCAAGGAAAGAAGTATTTAAAGGGTGGATTTGAGTTATAAATGCCTTTATTTAAAAAGAATAAGATTAAACATTGATGGATATAAAATTCAAATGACAATGGAGCTGCGTTGCTCAGATATCATTCAGTGAACCTGCCATGAGGAGAGCTGTTACTGGATCGGCTCCAGCTGCTGCTCTTTTGAGTCTGTCAATCACTGCATGCATGCCAAGGATACATTATCCCTGTGCCTCTCACAGACTATGACTGAGCACAGCAGGGATACTGGAGCTGGGCCATCCCTGCCCAAGTCATTCCTTCACAGCAAGGGGCAACTCTAACAGGCAATTTCTACTTTTGAGATCTCCGTTTACCTGGCCCACCTGAGACTTCCATCCAATTCTCCATTCATGTCTCTCATTTCACAGACAGCAAAACTGCATTATGGTTTGATGCTCTCATGGTCTACCTGTACTTCATTTCCCCTTTATCCTTCCCAGTCAGGAGTGGCTGCACAATAACTAGCCCAGATAATTTACCCTGATGAGCAGGAGGAGGTAGTATAACTTTTATACAGGGAGGCAAAGAGAAACATCTTTGAATCTTATGAAATTCATTTGACTCCATTGGATATTCACTTGCTCAATTGTGGCAGTGAATGGATTGTGCAAGAGACCTGGGAATAGTGTGAATAACGACTTATTTTCCTAATGAACAAGCGTTTGAGTCAGATCAGAGTGAAACACATTATTACCCCATGTGCATATATGACTGCATGACCTGTGTGATCCTATAATATGTATAATCAGAAAAAATGAGAAATTATATACTTATGTATGATTTATCAAAATGCAGAATGCATACTACTGTCATGTATAATTAGAACAAATAATTGTTTTTTAAAAAAGAACATAATTAAGGAGGGAAACAATGTCTTCAACAACTGTTGTCATGGAAGCTTAGTTCCTTACTTGAACTGTACTTAATACTTTTTTTTTCCAAGAAAAAGACCTACAAGAAATATGGATTTTCTGTTTTCGAAAATGTCTGGGAAAGAACATCTGTGTGGTGTGAGGGATGGATTATGGTGTCACAGGAGGGATCCACTCATGCTTTTCTCCAGGCACAGTTGCTAAGAGGAGTGTAGTTGGCAGACAGCTTCCTTATCTCATGTTCATGTCCACTACAGCATTCCCTTTGAAACCACACTCCCCTGGATATGGTGGTGGTGTAAGAACTGAGCTCTTCTTGCCTGGTATGGAATTCCTCAGAGGGCAGTCTTGTCATCTGAGGCTCCCTGTCATCCTGACTGAGGCATTCTCTGAGTTGCACTTCACTCTGAAACTCTTCTTACCCAGTATTCTTCCTGCCCACTCTTTTCACAGGTGCCAGATCTGTATCTGAGGGCCCTCTCTGATCTATCCTTCTCAGTTGATATTCATAACTGTTTCCTCAGAGGAACTATTGAATATAAAATTCCATCTTGAAATCTGCTTCTGAGAGGACTGGACTTAAAAATCCATCAAGAAGTCAAAACAAAAAATAAAAACAAAAAAGTAGAAATTAATAAAATAGTTGAAATAACAGGGATCACCAAAACCAAATTATTTCTTGAAAGCATTATCAAAACTGATGTTGTCAAGACTTATGAAGAAAAAATAGACTATACACAAGTCAACTATGAAAGAAAATCAACCACAGTAATATATATACATAGGTCTTTATGTATTATTCTACATTATGAGGTCAACTCCTTAAGCAAGAGAAGGCAACTAATGTTCATCCAGTTTGGGGATTCATCATTCAAAAAATATTCTCAGAAATAGGAAGAATTGTTTATAGAGTTAGAAGACATTAGGTAATTATGGTATAGCAAGAAAGGTGGATCAGATCAGTAAAGGAATAGGGATGCCAGGGTCATGGCAGGAAATGTTCAGTTCTTCAGTGTGTCTCAAAAGATCAAGAGGAAGAAAAAGAAAAAGAAAACACCCAAGCAATGAAGTTTGCTGTCTTCTATTATTGCCACCCATTATCTCTGCTTCCTGTTAATCAATCCCTTGCATAATTCCCTCTCCTTGAGTATGAGCTGAAGCAATGAACTATTTTCTAATAAATAATGAAGATGGCATTCATGGAATACCACTTCCATAATTATGTTAAAAAGCTTACAACTAGCCAGGCGTGGTGGCACACACCTGTAATCCAAGTGACTTGGGAGGCTGAGTCAGGAGGATCGCGAGTTCAAAGCCAACCTCAGAAACTTAGCGAGGCCCTAAGCAACTCAGTCAGACCCGGTCTCTAAATAAAATACAAAATAAGGCTGGGGATGTGGCTCAGTGGCCTAGTGTCCCTGAGTTCAATCCCTGGTTCAAAAAGAAAAAAAAAAAGCTTACAACTTTCTTCTCAGTAGTCTCTTTCCCTAACCCTCTTTATGTTTCTTCTTTGTCTTCATCTTCACTTTCCTCCTCCTATACCCCTCTCCTCCTCCCCACTTTCTCTCTCTCTCTCTCTCTCTTTTTTTTTTTCCTTTTATTCCTTATCCTTCTCTGGATTGATTCCAAAAACTCACAAGAACTGAGTTCTTCCAACAATCAGTAGATGTGGATCCTTCCCCTATTCAACCTTGAGATGATTTGGTCCTGCCCTGGTTGACACCTTGGATAAATCTAGTGAGAGACTTCAAATCAGAACACACTGAGCTAAGCCATGCCCTGATTCCTGACTCCCAGAAACTATAAGGGTGTGTTTTAAGAAGGTAATGTCTGGAATAATTTGTTACAAAGCAATAGATAACTAACGCAAGTGATTTTTTTTTAAAGAAAAAAGATTACTGCAAACAACTTTATATATAGGGCAACTTAGTTAAAATAGAAAAATCTCTGAAAATAAAGATATAATATAAAAAATTTGTCCTGAGAAAAAAAGGAAAAACAAAGAAAAGAACTCTCTATCCTATAAAGCATTAGATAAATTTATTCAGTGGTTAGGAAGATTTACATTAATGATGTGTCATACATAAGATCAAATTGATAAAAAAAATTCATCAAATAATTTTAATGCATAAGGCTATTTGTTTTAATAGAAAATTGAAAAATGTCAACCAACTTTGTTTATCACTTAGATTTATGTCAAATTAATGTATTTACCTTTTCCCTTCTTCAGTACTAATTGTATTATGAATTGACATGTGAATTTCTAGACTTTAACATTATAATTGAGGGCTCTATATTACATAAATCAATTTGAATTGCCCATTTGAAATTATTGCATTTATAAATCTGTCCAACACCATATAAAAACTTAGAAATATGCCAGGCATTTAATTATAGAAGGTGTATTGGGTATATCCATAAAGATTTGTGTTTGATTATGATCAGAACATTTAAACCAAAGCAAAATAGAAAAAATGTTTTGAATGATTTATAGATTTTTTTTGTAAAATGAGAATTTGTCAAGAATACACTAATTATTCTTAGGAATATCAATTAAATATGCCAGTTATTCATGTGGAATTTTAACAGACAGTGAAAGATGAGATAATAAGACTTTAGTTATTTTTACATAACAATGAAGATATACTTTAAAAAGTTTCACTAAATGAAAGATCATTAAGAGAAATAACCAAATATATATCTTAGCACTGGGGAACAGGTGTCCGAAAAGATAATTTATTGAGAAGAAAGAATGTAATAATAAATTATTATAGAAACAAATACCTTGATAATCATATCAAGTAAAACATTATAATATATGAACTTAAATGAATGGTAAAAGGAACTTTCTTCTTTTATTATTCTAACCTAATTGTACTTGGCCAGGTAAATTTTGCCACCAGAAAACATTTAGCAGTGCCTGGAGACAAACTTTGCTTTTGTTGTTTCAAAATTGGGGACACTGCTATGAATTAGCGGTTGTAAGATTAAAATGTTCAACATCCTACAGTGTGCAGGATGGTCCCACACACGTCAGAGAACAACCTGGTAAAAATATCACTAGTACCTCTCTGGAGAAAGCCTCCTCTAACCCCTCTTCTGACATGGTTTCATTAACAGCTATTTTTTTGTATTTTCTTTTCTAAGGCAATGATTTAAAAACATTTATATTCATTCCCAGTCTCTGCTGAGCTCCAGATTCCACTTATCCCACCATCTGCTTGGTCAGTATTCCCTGTTGATTGTCAAAGGTGTCTGAGCTCATCATCCCTTTATCTGAATTCCTGTTTGTATGATCTTTTCTCATCAATAATCATCCAATTGAAAATTCAGAAATGTGTAAATGTCTTTGACATATTTCATCTACCAGCTCCCACTTCAAATCCATCATATGATTTTATTAATTATAGCACTTTGTTACTCTCAAATCTAAGTCTCTCTTCATGTCAGCAGCTACGATGCTACACTCAGCTGTACCATTGTCCTTTTCTGAGACAGCTAAATATACATGCTACATACATAAAAATTGCACACTCACATGGGATTATCTTTTCAAATGCAAACATGATACTGTTATTCATTGCCCGAGGCCATTAAAATCCTTATCCTGTTTCACAAACTACTACAATATTTGGTCATCTCTTCTGATGGAGCTAATTTTGCAGTACTATTTACTGAGTGTTCCCTGCTTCAAAGAATCTCATACTCACCATATCCAGTACTCATCTTACCTGCTTTTTGCCATTGATTTTCTTATTCTTTATGAGCAGTATTCAATAGATCAATAGACTTTACTCAGAATCCTTGTCATATCATCATGGTGGTGGCCAAATTTTGTGTGTATGTGTATGAATATTAATATTGGACTAATAATACACCCCAACTCGCCAGAATATTACCTGCTATATGATACATATTTGAAAATATTTGATGAGTGGGTAATGAAGATAATCATCCCTAAGTTATATTGATTGAGTAAAGGTTCATTCAAATGGAAAGACAAGAATAACAGTTCCCAATAAATGAAACCTTGGGGGACACATGCAAACCATATCTAAACCATAGCACATGTGATCCAGCAATCAGACTCCTGGGTATATTCTGAGTATATGTACCATAGTAATGAAATCAATATTTTGAACAGTATCTCTATTTTCTTGTTCAATGCAGAATGAATAGATTAATTCCTTATTAACATGTGGAATTAATCTCAGTGTTTATTGATGCACTGATGGATGAAAAAAGAAAATATTACATGTGTGTATGTATATAATTCAGTGTAATATTTTTCAGTCTTAGATAAAGGAAATCTTGTAATCACAACAAGATGAATGAATTGGAGGGACCTTAGGCTAAGTTAAAAAAAAAGTCAGGCATATAAAGACAACTACTGCATGATCTCACCTGTGGAGTTTTTGAAAGTTGAATTATTTGAAGCTGATAAGAAAGGTGATTGCCAGAGGCCCTGGGGTCCAGGGAGACATTTGTCAAAGGGTACAGTATTTTTGATATGCATAATGAAAAAGTACTTGAAATAAAAAATAGAGAATCAAAACCAAAGTTAATAATACTGTTTCTTATACATGAAATTTGCCAAGGAAGTGGATCTTTCAGTGTTCTCACTGTGCACATGTACAATAAATTGCAACATCAAGTGAGGTGCTGAATGTGTTAATTAGCTTAATTGTGAGAACTTCTCCATGATGTATATGTATGTTACAAAATCATATTGTACACCTTAAATATGTACTATTTTTGTCAATTATTTAGAAAATCAATTCTTACATCAATTTAAGACTCTTTATTTAATGTCTGTAGTTCATTCCTTGACAATAAAGGAATGAATTTCATGATTATTTTTCAATTTTTTTTCAACAATTACAATTCAATACAATTACAAGATGGAAAATACATTGAAGATATAATTATTGACTAATTTAACTCAAGCTTTCTAAACTATTATGAAAAATTATAGAGTAAAATAAAATTTAGAAAATTCATTAAAATAAATCTTTGCAAGAGTAATTTATAAATCTTTATATTTAAAAATTTTAACTAATAATAGGAGCAGATAATAAATGCTTTGATATCTTTTTATATTAAATATCATCGTAATCACAAATTTGTTACAATAACTTGTATATATACCATATTTGTGCCTTTGGAAACTAAAGCTTCTATGCAATTAATTGAATAATGTAGTTCATTTAGAAGTATTTACCATTATGTGTGTACCTTACAATTTCAAAACAATTTTAGTTTCTAGTTATTTTTCTCCCAGTAGACTTTTATTTAAAAAAAATTGATCATATATGTGTGTATATTTTTGTAGATGCAACTTCTAGATCTTGCCGATATTTTATAAGAATTATGCCTATATACATTAAGTGGACTATTAAAAATCAATCTGCAAGTTCTCATTTCTAGTGTATAGAAATAATTGCTCATTTGCATATCTATCTTTTGTCCAGGATATAATATTTCAGATATTAATGAAATATCAGATATTAGTTTGTCCAGGATATATTTCAGATATTAATGAAATATCAGTTATTTCACTTTCACATGAATGCAGTTCCCCCCACATTACTTTGATTCTATGAATTATGTGAGAAAAAAACCTCAAATATTATTAAAATTAACTGGTTTTCTTGAAGCATCTCAAGTTATTTAGTAATGATTGGCATGATGTAACAATTTTTAAGATTCTTCTTTGGCTAATGGAGCCAACATTGAAAAGTGTCATCTCAGTTTTCATGAGTGCACAACAGAACTTAAAGTTGCAAATTAATTCAATTAACTACAAGAAATTATTTGTTCTAAATAAAAATGTGCTTCATAGAGCAATAGGTATCTAAATATTAATTTTTCAAATAGATGCTGATGCTTCTTTAGTAACTTTTTCCTTTTCCATTGTTCATATGCTAATAATATTCTTAAAAATCCTATGTTGGGTTGTAAATGATGACAAATAGTGTGTGAAAATTTTATGTTTGATATCAATTTTGTTGAAGCAAGAAAATTTAACACTGAATTTTCATTAAGAATAATTTTTAAAACTATTTTTGCAATACTCCAAAGAAGCTTATCTCATAAATAAATAAATAAAATTCTAGTGTAATCATAGAGTAAGTAACAATCCCTCTATCAGGCATGTCCAAACTACTCTCTGTATCAGTCTTGTTTAAACCCAGGCAAAAGAAGTACTTGCCCTGAACCCCATAGATTTGCTGTGCTTCCTACTCTTCAGAACTGCAGAGTGTGTCTGTGTGTGTGTGTGTATGTATGTATGTACTGTGAAAGAATATGTCATTGTGCAGTATTTAATATCATTTACAGGTGGGTATGTAGCTCAGTGGTAGTGTATTTTGTTTAGCACAGGTAAGGCTCTGGGTTCCATCAGCAGTGCCATAAGCAAAAACAAAATGAAACAAAACAAAAACCTTTTTAAGTTGTTGTGATTATATAGATTGTGATTATGTAGACTAGTTACTTATAAGCAATGTGCATATGATCACAAAACCAATTTCCAGACACTCACTTTATTGAATTGTATTTCTATCCAAAAAATTACCATATTGGGTTTCCACCATGATTTTCTTTTGGCGTGTATATGTGTCTGTACTCTGATGGATGATTCTAAACTCATTGAGAAGAGAACAGTGAGTGATCTATGCATCATCAACATTATCTGGTACCCTAAACACTCAGTAAAGCGTTTTGTAAAAGCTAGGAAACATGAAACAAATTTTAAAAAACTTAAGAGCAGGAATATGTTAAGTCGTAGGGTTCCTTTCCATTTCTTTGAAGACAAATTATTATTTCAATGACACCAGATATTGGAAAGACAAGCAGTCTTCTTCATATTGATTGTAGTTTTATTCATATTAGCATGAGTTCAAAAAATACTAACTTCTAGCATTAGAAAATCAGCATTTGTTAGCATGTTTTCTTGTGGGGAACTAGTTTATGTTCTTTAAACCTTCACATTAATTGCATTTTCAGATGCAGACAGTGACTTGGAAATATATGTAAGACTATAATTGGTAGTAAAATAACATAGTTGTGCCTGTTTGCATGTAAATTACTGCTATTACAAGCTACAGTACTTCCTGAAATTGTAAAATAACCATTGGGTTATAATTTTAGTAGACAGTAACTATTGCTGCTCCTGAGTATTCATTATAGATACTAACTATTTATTTGATGGATATGCCTTTTTACTCACAAATGTGGCATCTTGACAAGCATATCTGACAGCATAAAAGTATTTATTAGAAAACTAGGGCCCTAATCCTATGCTTTGCTCTGTTAGGACATGCATATAGCATTTTGATGTGCTGATATATTTTAAAAGAAGCAGAGACATTAAAAGTGTTTCAGTATTGCCATACACAGTATGTCAAGAACTGTTGACAAATTAACCAAACCCTAAAACTCCCATTGAAAATATTTTATATTTTGTATACCACTGTTTTTAAGTGGCAAATTTTATTTTATGTCAATATTAGTGATGCACTGATTTTGTCCTGGATAACTTTTGTATATCAATAAATTTTCAAATGGTCAGCTGTATTTTATATAAATATCAATAATGTATCTATTCCAAATATAATTAGCATTATACACATTGCTAATTAGCATGCATTCCTGCCAATCAATACTTTCTTAGGATTGGCAGTTTGAAGTTCTCATGCCCTGATGACCTTCAGGACATTAAAGAGCATTTCTGACACTAATTTAAGGCAATAGGAAGCTATTTCAATATTTTCATCATATTCATTTTGAAAATTAGTGAATAAGAAGCATTTTAGTAATAGTGCCTAAGCTGCTATTTTGATTATTATGTTTTTGTGAGAATTTTCTTTCAGATTTTGCCTTAATCTACAGGAAAATCAGTTTGACTAAATTATAATGGTTCTAAATTTTATGCCTTATTTGGGTTTTTCATAAATTGCAATGGAAGTACAGATTCTGTATTAGTCATGTTTTCAGTAATGGATCAGGTTAAATATTTTCAAATTTTGATGTGGATAAATAAGAAGTATAAAATAAACATTATGAAAATAAGAACTCTCCAGGCAAAGGACACATATTCTTGAAGAATATCATTTGCTTAGGAATATAGTTCTAATAAGAATAAGACCTATTCTAAGCCTAATAATGAATTTCTAAGCAGAAAGTAGCTTAGAAGCATCTCAAGCCTTGCTTTTATTTCTGAGGGCAACCTATTTGGGACCTTTTGGCACTCCTGAGTACACCCAGACCTCATGGCCATAATTATCAGACCAGTAGTTTTTTCTTCATCCAAATGAAACTAATAAATATCTTTCTCACTCAGTCTTTTAATATGGTCACAAAAATGTAGCCAGGTTATGACAAGTACTTAATTATGTGATGATGTTGACTGGAGGCAATGGAAGTCTTTTGGTAGCAGCTGAGCGCAAATGAATAGCTGAAATTGAGAAACTGCAGGGCAAATAGCAACCTGAGGGTCCCTGAAGATGGTTGAAGTAATGAGAGAGTTATCCCAGGGACATCTTGGCAGTCCTAATGTGGCACAATTGCACGAATCAACCTTGCACTTATAAAATACATTTAAATATTCCTAACAAGTTCACTTTCCCCCTATTTAAGCTTGTTTTAGTGGCTTCATGCTCTTGAAATCAATGATTATTGATTATAACATTTTGTTTAATCATCTTCTTATCATAGAATCAGCAGAATTTAATTTCAGCACATATATTATAAATTCATTTTAATTTCAGATAGTATAGTAACTAGGAAAGTTAGCACATTAAGTAATATTAGAAATGTATTTATTCTGATACCTGCAATGAAAGGCAGAGAATGCTCAAGGTTTTACCAGATAATATACATGAGTGGAGTCATAAATTAGAATTAAACCTGAATTGCTAGAGGGTCTTAGAACTGGGTTTTACTATAAGCTTTATAGCAAATTACACAGATGAATGTAGTTTACAAATTCTTCAATCATATTATCATTACAACATCAATGCAAGTGTTCATGATCATTTAAGAATTTTTAGTAGACATATATGTGGTCATATTAGTGGTGAGCTAGGAAAGGTTTAATATACTTGTTCTTTTTTTCAAAGTATGCGTATACTTTAGTGTAAATTTATTAATATGAAGTATTTATAGCAAATATTTTAAATTATATTATAATAAACAATACTCTTTATTGTTATTTCTTTATAGCCTATTGATCCTCACAGAATGCTGTTTTTGGGTTTTGCTGAATTTTCGGTCAGTAACCAACCAAGTATGTTTACAATTGATGAATACCTAATGTTCCAACATAAATTTTGTTTAATATTTTAATTTAAATTAATGAGTGAGATTAAATAGAAATAACAAGGATGCATGCTGAAAATACACTACTTGGCAATGACATCAATAGCTTATTTCCTCAGTCAGGCAAGAGTTTCCAAAAACTGAATTATCAGTTTTTGAAAAAATTTTAAGCTATCCTTATTGTAACATCTACGAATGCAAAACATTTTTACATTTCAACTTCAGGATTAGTATTTTCTACATCACTTTATGAAGTTTAGAGAATCAACAAAACAGTAACTCAAGACTTGATTTTTATAGATCTCTTTGACTACCACAGAGTAAATATTCTGATTATGGCTGATTATCTAGTTAACTCATATTACTGAAAGTGATATAGAGATGATACATACAACAGCAGGTTCTGACATAGTACTCTCACAATATGTAAATAATTTCAAAGGCATAAATAAGTGAAATGACTAAGTAATAGTAAATTTTGACCATTCCTTCTGTTTTAATGTAATTTAATATAATTTAATTTTTAAATAATGTCTCTAACAAGTGGTCAAAAAAATACCTGAAGATTTAACAGTTGATTCTCATGAGTCATTTAGGAACTTGTTCCAGCATTACCTTATGTGTCACAAAGAATAAGTTCAGACATAGATGTTCTATGAAAGTTATATCTAATTTAATATAAGCAGGATTGCTAACCAGAATATTTAGCAACTGGCACAGTTTAACACCAGCCTCCCTATTCATAACACCTGTTCAGCGCAACCAATCAACTCTGAGCTCTGGATGTGAGTTTAGGAGAGATTGTGCGATGTAATGAAAAAGGACCACAACTTTACAACCACTTAAAAATAAGCAAATACTCATGTGTTTATTTGCAAGAGCAAGAAAGCATTTTGAGATAATAAGAGTATGAAGTATGTCCTGGTGAAATACACTATGGTGGTTTAAGCATTTGGGTTGTGGCTTTGCTTGGGAGGGCTACCTACATAGGTAGCCAGTGAAGATTTTTAAGCAGCTCACTTGAGGTGCTTGGAGATGAAGAAGCAAAAGTAAATCAACATTTTCTACATCCTCAAAGAACTTATAGCTGCAGTTAGCCTATGGAAATATCTGTTTCAGCAGATCAAATAGATCAGACACATCCTGGCTAAGGGCATAAGAGACCTGTGAACAGTGTATATGGAGCAAGGGATGCTGAGTAATTAAACTTTTCAGAGAGATCATGGAAGATTTCGCCTGATAAACAGATGTTTAAATTGGGTGAGAGATAAATTTGATTAAAAGAAAAAAGAGAGTTCACTATCATTAAAAGCAAAGTGCCAAAGAAGAAAAGATGCCAAGGGACAGAGTATCAGAGAAGTTCAATGAAGCAGGGAAACAGAACAGTTATAAGGTTAGTGACTGGCTATTTAAACAGAAAATTATCAGGAGTCAGACTGTGAAATGTCTTATATGTTAGCCTAAGGAGTTTGGATTTTATCCTGTGGGAAAGAGGATTTGGCTTTTTAGACCTGAAACAGTTTTGCTTTTTAAAATAGAAAATTTTATGGCTATGTGTGGGAAGGTACTAATGTCAGGGAGGCTATTGCAACCATCTAAATGAGAGATGATAAGAATCAAGAGGCAGGAGCTGATAGGGGAGAGGAGACTCCACTAAACAGAAATACCTGAGCTAACTAAATCTGAACTGATAGTCAACTTTCTGTTGGGAGTGAGAAAGGGCACATTTCACCCTAAAATGTCTAACTGCAAAGAGTAAATAGATGGTTATGTCATTTGCAGAGAGAAAATATAGGAAGGGAGAATTTGTAAAAGGAGGATGATACTTTCCTGCTGTCATCTGTGAAGCTCTAGGTGAGAGCTGGAAGTATAGATGGATCTGCTCATAGGTAGAAATTGATCTAGAAGTGTGTAAACAGCTGAGGAGATAGCTTAGGTGCAAGGATAATTTCAGTTAAAGCAGCGGACAAGATGTCAGATAAAATAAGCTGTGCCTTTCAATTCGTCAGCCAGATCCTTGATAATCATTGATGGGATTCCCAAGAGCAGCGTGGGAGGCTGGATATTAATAATTTAAAATATGAGTGGGAGCCGAGGAAGAGGAAACCCTGAACCTCTTTCAAGTAGCTTGGTGGTGAAATAACAGAAGAAGACAAAGAGAGAGCTTAATGAAAAGGGAGTGCTGCACTGCAAGGTGGGGTACATTTCTATGTCTTCAGCACTTAGTGAATCCATCTATGACACTGACACCTCAAGTTACACTTTACATTAATGATGAGGACAGCCCTTTCTAAGATGAACATGGAAACAGCAAATTAAAACAAATGTATTCAGAAGTGATAAATTATTAAACTATGATTACTTCTTTTTAGTAACTTACTTTACAGAGTGAAGTTTTTAGCGTTATTCTTTTAATTATATAAAGAATATGTCAATCTTATAGAAGATGTCTATCACGTATATAAGGGTAAGTAAGAACAATTCATTTGTGGGAAATCTCAGGAGGGGGAGAGAAAAAGACATGAAATAGTGATGCCAAAGTTAAATAGCCCTGATCTAAACAAAGATCTTTTCATCTGTCCAAAAGTATAGAAGTCACACACGTACACACAAAGAGATACATTGGTGCATCACACCAATTCTCCAGGCACAAAGAGGACTCTTCTAGTTTCAATAGGGAAGCAGGTTCACTTTCCACCAGAATAGATAAATACATTTGAGGAATCAAAAATTTGCTAAATGATAGAATACATTTCTAACTGGATCACTTTTCAGTTTTACATAGATAATTTTAATATTGAGAAATGTATTATGAGTAAAATATTCAGGCAAAATTTCTTTGGAATTTTGAATAAGCCTGTTTATATGGCTTTTAAGGCTTTTAATACAAAACTCAATATCTATAAATGTTCTGAGAAATGTTACACAAATTATTCACCAGCTACAAATATGTGTAAACTATTTTAATGCTGTTGTATATGATTTTAGGGGTCTTACTTTTTTGTGCTTCTAGTACTGCAAGAAGAGCTGGTTTAATAAATAATAAAAAAAGACCCTGTTTCTTAGTGAGTCCACTTCCAACATTTGGACCTTACCAGATTTTAAGTGTGGAAATAGTTATACAATTTAGTTTGTTATTTTATTTATTTTATTCCAATAACGTTTCCACTGAGACTAATGTGTTTCCTCCATGTTTATTTTTACACAAAGCCTTGCCTCTTTGATGCTCAGGTTTCTCTGAAGTCTAACTTTTCAACCAATTGATAAAATATACTGGAGGATGAATAAAGCCACAAAGCCAGATGACCATACACATTTCACATCATCATTTCCACTAACACAATGATTTTTTGTTTTAAAATGCACCCAGAGTTTAATTTGTAGGCATGACTGAGTGATGACATAGTGGGAGGTCAATGTCATTTAAAAAGTCTGTTACTTATTGTATCCTGGGTCCGTGTCACACAGGGCTAGATGAGGGAGTGCCAGAGCTGGTCAGAAGGCACAACCCTGACTAAACCTCCAGAGGTTCAAGAGGAGGTTTAAAGTTCACTGAAAGGACTAAAACTCACACTGAAAGGATTATAAATTTTGTTCCTGATATGTTGTCAGGCTAAAGTAATTAGGGGGAGCTGAGCAAATGTAGGAAGTTGCAAGAGCTTGCAAGTGGGGAGACATGAAGGAAGCAAAGACAAACACAAAGTCTATCCTCTGAACTATAAGGTATATTCTGGAGACAGAATACTGCAGAAATCAATGAGGCTTTGCAGAGTGCATTGATGGAAGAAAAGGTATCACATCAATGGTGGTATCAAAAATTTTACTTCCCAATTATATACTCCACCATTCTCTCGCCAAGGATTAGCTATCACTTGCTTACAGTGGATCCACAGTGTCTTCCAGCAGGAGTCAGATGCACTTACTCATCTGTTCCATTGACTTAGCTGTGTGATTTCTCTTGATGAATGATGTTGACAGTATGGCAACCCTAGATCCAAGCTTCGAGAGCCATCGTAGGCTTCATCCAACTTTGTTGTTTGGTTATTTGTTTTCAGTCGGCCACAAAAGAGCATGTCACAATGTAGAGCAATTCCTTTTCACCCTGAAATGAAAGAAATGGGGCATGAGTTAGAGCTGCCAACAACTTCAGCCAACATGAGACGAATAGACATTTGGTGTTATAAACCACTGAAAATTTGTGGTGGTTTGTTAACACAGCAGAGATGAGCAGTTCAGCGATTGCAAATGAAATGAAATACTAGCACATTAGAAACTGTGATATTGCCTTCAGGGCTGTGTAGTGGACCTCATGTCAACTACAATCAGAAGATAGAAAATGGAAGGTCATTTTGTGTATTATTTAAATTTTATGTATTAATGAAACTGGTAGCTACACTCTTTCAATCACATAATGTACCTAATTAAACATGATTTTTGGTAAAAGGAAGTTATACTTTTATATAATTGGATAAATCAAATAAATTGTATACACACAAAACAGGATGCCATTCAACCTTGAGAAAAGGACATTCTGCAATATAAAACCTTGAGTACATTAGACTAAGTGACAGTAAGCCAGACACAGAAAAACAAATCCTGTAAGACTCCACTTAGGTGAGTTATTCAATTCATGGATTCAAAGAGTAGAATGGTGGTTTTCAGGGGTTGGGGACATGAGGGGTTAGTAAACAATGAGCATAAAGATTCAACTATCCAAGATGAAAATGTTACTGAGATCTGCTGTTCAGCATTGTATCTATGGGCAAGGATATTAAAAATTTACTGAGATAGATGATATGGCATATGCTCTTATCTCTATAAAATTAGTGTTTTTATTTACAGATAGGCTACATAGACTGAATACTTAAATTTATCTGGTTTTATATTTAGTCTTTGCTTTATTGGGGATAATAAGACCCTATAGTTGCTTTGTATTTTAAAAATATGAATTCCACATACAAGTATCATTAACTGCGGCCCTTGACGTACCTTGGGGTGGTGTTTTAGTCAGCTTTTTTGCTGCTGTGACTACATGATCTGACCAACACAACTGTAGAAGAGGAAAAGTTTATTTGAGAGCTCACAATTTCAACAGTCTTAAGTCCACAGAAGGCTGGTTCCATTCCTCAGGGCTCAATGTGCAGCAGAACATCGTGGTGGAAGAGTGAGGCAGAGGGATACAACTCACATGATGATCAGGAAGTGGAGAGAGCAACTGCACTCACCAAATACAAACATATACCCCAAAGCTCACCCTCAATGCCCCACCTCTTCTAGTTGCCACATAGTTAATCCCATCTGTGGATTAATTCACTAACTGGGTTAAGGTTCTCACAAACCAATCATTTCTTCTCTGAACTTTCCTGCATTGTCTCACATATGAGCTTTTCAGGGATACCTCATATCCAAACCACAACAGTGAGGATGATGAACACATGTTGTCATTTCAACTTCACAGAATAAGAGCCTAGATTCAGAGATTTACAACACTTATCCAAGTTCCCATGACCAAGGAGTCGGTACTGAAGACAATTACCTCTTTGCTGACTTCAAGACCAACATTCTTTCCTTAATTTAGTATTATTTTCTCATACAAAGATAGAGTTCCTTCTGGAAATCATGCTTTTTAAGAACCATCACTGTTATTTTTATGACTTCTTACCTGTCTCCCTCTCCCTCATTCCTTCTTTCCATTCTTCAGTTTCCACATCTTCCTATTCAATGGGATAATGGCAAATCAAAACTGAAGACTAAAATGCTTCCTTTAGTCTTCAGGAAACTTAGTCACTGAGATGCATTGAATATAATTAACAGAGTGTCAGACAGGAAAAAACAGGTACAACACACAACTACACAATACACATGACAACACGACACCTGTTCGATATTTGGGGAAAGCTTTCAGAGGGCAATGTCAGCTACACCATACCTTAACAAGACCTTAAAAGAAAAGGTGAAAGGATAAATGCAGTCCAAATCAAAAGGCAGCAAGTCCAAAAAAAAAAAAAAAAAAAAAAAAAAAAAGAATCCTAAAGAATATGTCAGCTTTTCTATTCTGCTCTAACAGTGATTAAGACCTACATGTACATTGATTGGAAAGATGAAACTGGTAAGAAATTAAAATATAAATGTAGACAGACTATTTTGGTGCCTTTGTGCTGTTGTAACAGACTATCTGATACTGGGTGATTTACAAACAATAGAGATTTGTCTGGCTTGTGGTTCCAGAGGCTGGGAAGTCCGAGAATATGACAGCAACATCTGGCAAGTTATCCCACAGCATCTGCTGAGTTATCCCATAGGTAAAGGTAAAGAGCAAGTGACTTCTGAAAGATACAGAATGGATGGAAACCAAACATTTTATCAGGAGCCCACTGCTGTGGTAGCTAACCTGCTCCCATGACCGTGGCATCCATCCATTCATGAGGGCAGAACTCTTGTGACCTAATCACTCCTTCCAGGTCCCATCTCAATACTGTTTCTGTGACAACTCAATTTTGGCATGGATTTTGGAGGGGACATTCAAACCATGGCACAGGATCAGATTGAAAGCTCATTTTGATTTTATTTTGAAGGTGATGGGGAGCATTTAAATGACTGAAAGATTGAAAGATTTTGTCATTAATGACATGATCAGATTTTTATTTTTTTCGAGGAGTGTCAGTCTGGTAAAATGTACCACTCCTTGAAAAGCATGGACCACTTTCTCATTCATAGATGATGGCTCTTCATTGTGTCCAGGCAGGGTGGAAGGGGCAAGGCAATTCGCAGATTTCTTTCACAAGGACACTAATCCTGTCCATGAAGACTCTGAACTTAGGAACTAATCACCTCCCAAGAGTCCCACTTCCTTAAAGCAGGCAGTAAGTGACTTAATTTTAACATATGAATTTGGGAGGAACACAAACATTTGGACCACAGCAGTCTCTTACAACTTGTATTTCAGAAATATAGCCTGATTAATGTGCATGGACCCCAATCTTACAAATGTAACCAATTTACAACCCAGTTCGTGTAGGATTATTTTCTTAATATAAAAAGGATTTTTAATCCCCCCCCCAATATTTGGCACTTTAATTCATTTACCATTAAGAACTTCGAAATATCCAGAGTAATACCCAGTCCATTTTAAGAGACCTAATTGAGTTCCAATTGACTGAATGTCACCAACTCATCTTGTATTTTATTCAGTTTATCCTCCCATCTTTCTAGTTGTTTTTCTTTTCTTCATTATTATTTTTTAAATAGATAACCCCAGCTAATCCAAACTCTTACATTTACATGAGACAAGTATACATCAGGAGACAAACATATCTAAATATTTTTAAATAGTATCTTCTTTCCTAACATTTTTATCCTGCCCCTATCTTAGGATGTATTTAAGCATTGTTTTTCAATTTGGAACCAAGGGCTATTTTCTGGACTACTCATAGAGCCATCCATTCATATACATTAAATATTCATATTTCTTACTCTTACATGTTCACAAAACCATATATACCACATGAAATCATCAACATGGTAATTTGTCACAAAGGAACACTTTAAAGATAGAGGAAACAATACAGGATTTTACCTTGGTACTCCCTGGAAGGAAAATAAGAGAAGCAATTCAGTATGCCCTGCCTTGCAACATACAGAAAAGGAGCTATTGTATTCTTGTATTCTTTGTATTCAGGAAAAGGAGCTATTTGAAACTGGAGTGTAGTTTGTTTAAAGATACGGAGCTAATGTAAAACCACTTGATGATCACAATAATAAAATGATGTAAGGCATACCACCTAGTAACTTAGATTCCAAAGAAAACATCCATATTCAGATTATTATAAAGGATATAGGCACAAACTTCTGTTCCAAGACCATGATGTAGGGAAGGGGACTAATTACCTAGGACTAAAATGCATCACAATTTAAAAATATTTCCCTAATATGAGCTATGTAGTAATATCTCCATAATTTGGAGAAATATTAATAAGTGCCACATTTGTTATACTTTTATGGGAAGTATTTTTTATGTATCATATTGAAAAACATTGATATTTCTTTAAACATCAGAAAGAACCTGATATAAAGACTACTATTTGCAATGTCTTTGCACATCGATGGTGTAATTCTGTTTTAATTTCAATTCGTCATTATAATAGAACTTCCATGTAAAACTAGTAACTTTTCAGGCAAGTAATTTGAAAGAATAAAGAACACCTAAAACTCATGATTTCTTGTGAAAAGAGAATGCTACTCTGAGAAAATCATTCCAAAATTATTTGATATTCACCTGAAGCTTCACAGCTACCACCCAGATCTCTATGCCTGCAAGCTTTTTTGTAGTCAGTCTTGTTTGCAGCAAGAAATAGGAGCACCATATATCTTCTTATAAAACTCGATAGTTTTTCCATAATATTTACTTTTCAAGTGAATGTAAACTGACTGAAAAATTTACTTGATATTCAGTCACACATAGCTGAAGAACAAAAAATATACTCACATGCATGACTTGCAATAAATCACAAAATATAACAAAATAAATGACACTAAACAAAATATTGTAAAGACAAGAAGCACAGATCTTCCAGAAATATATAATTGTATTTGTCAACCAAGTTTCCTAATCTACACAGGAGCTGACAAGATGTATATGGAAATAAAACCTAGTGGTGAACTTTAGATTTATAAAATGCATTCTACTTTAATGCTTCCTGTGTTCTAAAGCACCCACAAAACATAAAATGTGCTTGGTATTTTTTATTTATGCATTTTTTATGTATTTTGCAATATTGCAATACCTCTCAGAGCTTAAAAATTCCAACGTTTTATACCACTTATGGCCTGGTCACTCAAATTGACAGACATATCTCAAAGCAGATTTTTTTTCCAATGGGTGGAATAAGGATGGAAATAAAAATCTATCTGCCAGAAGAATTGATTCTTAATGGAAAAAAAAGAAAGAACTCTGCCCTTAGTGCTGTCAGTTGACTGATAAATCATAGATCAAAATCCTTCCTATAAAATATTGAAGGAAACCCTCTTCAGGCTCAGAATTCTGCTTTAATGATTTGTGCATACTAAAGACTATTTGAATCTAAAATAAATTCAGCAAGTTATCTTAGGATCCAATTTTCTCCAAGCCAAAGGCCATCTGCTCAGTAGGTCTATAATCTTTATTGTCTGTGTATGTGTGTGTGTGTGTGTGTGTGTGTGTGTGTGTGTGTAGAGAGAGAGAGAGAGAAGGAGAAAGAGTAAGACAGAGAGAGCTCCTCACTTCATGTCATATATCAATTTCTCCAGGAAAATTGGTATAGATAATACATTGTACTCCCTGATATTTTTTAATAAAGATTAAAAATTAAAGAATTAAATTAATGCATTTTAATAAATGTATTTAAAAAGACCAAAAATTAAAGAATTTAATTAATATATTTTAGAATGTAAATAAAAGATTAAATTAAGTACTTATTAGCAGATTCTCTTTTAAGTGTAATATAATTTTGCTTAACTCAATATTCCAACTAATATCATCTCAAAATATTATCAGTATCAAATGCTAATGAGGTACATGACATATCCTCTGTCTGCAGTCAACCTTTGAAATCCAGTGTGTATTTTACAACTACAGGCATATAGATTCTCTTTCAAAAATACTCTTAACTAAGTATACAAAGATAATTTTAACATAACGCCCACAGGAGAGATGCAGAGCTGAAAATCCTGCCAAGATTATATACTATCTTTCCCTAAACCAATCTTTTGGTTGGATAACCCTAGTTTATTCCACCCCACCCTGCCTTTTTCTTGTGCATTCATTGAAAGATTAAATGGATACAACTCCCCCGCATCTAGTCTACATCCTAGGTATTTTGAAAACATGAGTCAAATTCAATATATACTTATCAGTTGGTTAGACACTGATTTCATTGTCTTTTCTATGAATCTTCCACAGCTGCATCCTTGTTTCAATTTCCTCTTCTGTTTTCTTCTAAGGTTTGATTAAATGCACTGCTCTTCTCAGGTATGTATTACTTCTTCTAAACTGTTGAAATTAGCTGTTGTGCTTAGGGTTAAAAAAAGTCACCACTACCATCTTCATATTTCCGTGTTAACATAACCTAGAACTTAAACCATAATTCTTCATTTCCTGGTTAGCTCTGCAAGCCTTCACACAAACATGTTTTCAACTTCTCATTGACTTAGGCAAGAACACTAACAAATTACCTAATCTGCCATTATGGGAAGTAAAAGCAAGTCCAGCCCCATTTTAAGTATTATAGAAGTATTTCTAGGCTTTGGGATTCTTGTTGAGAACTCAGTTCCACCTCTTACTCATCTTTTTGCAAGAAGAATGTATCCCTAGATCTATGCGGGCTTTGGATCTCTCTTCCATTTACCAGGTCAAATACACAAATGTAACTACTACCAAACTGCTGTGGATTATTTGCTTTGATTTTTCTTTTTTTTTTTCTGTTCCAAAAGAGAATTTAAAATACGTTTGAGGGTTCACCTATATGTACATGTTTCTTTATGCTGCCATGAAATCATCTATTTCACTTTAGTTTTTACTCCCTGTCCCCCACTTTCATGTTCTGTTACATCTTTAAAATTTTTTATGTTTCCTTTGCTATGATGAAGCTTTTCAGTTTGATACCATCTTATTTATTAATTCTTGATTTTACCTCTTGCTCTTTAGGAGTCTTGTTGAGGAAGTTGGTTCCCAAGCTGACATGATGAAGGGTGGGGCCCCCATTTTCTCTGCATGATCTCTGGTAAGTCCTTGATTCTCTTTGAGTTGAGTTTTGTGCAGGGTGAGAGATTTATTCTGCTACATATAGATTTCCAGTTTTCCCAGCACCATTTGTTGAAGAGGCTATCTTTTCTCCAATGTATATTTATTGTCTAGTTTGAGATAACTGTATTTATGTGGGTCTGTCTCTGTGTCTTCTATTCCATTGGTCCTTTTAATTGGATCCTACTGAGTCATAAAATGTATATGATTTTTCAATGAGATTTTAGGTCTCTTATTATGAAGGTTGTGTCTTCTACATAGAATTAAGAATAAAAATTAAATTGAATTTGTCTCCTGGAATGTGCAGATTATTTCTAGAAATAGACTTTGCTTGAGTATTTATGATACTCTTTAACATTTTTCTGTCTTTGAATTAACAGTGACACAGTTGTTTTTCTTTTAATGCTTTCCTTGACCAGCTAGGATGGAGCCTTTGATTACACTCTATACTTGGAGGTTGTCCCAGATCCCTCTGTAATATTTTGATTTGTTGATGTGCATTGTTTCTATCAGGTTCTCTCCTCCTTAAGGACCTGTGTGTGTTGTTGTACATCTGCCTCTATCTGTGGTATTCTTCATAGACTAGTTTTCCTATATTGAGCATATCTAAATATTTTGAAATTATTATTAATTCTGGCATTAGCTGTAACATTTTTGTGTTACTTGGAATCATTCTTGCATTTCCCTGGATGCTATCATGTCCTGACAATCCCAATACTTCTTTCTCCCCCATGCACAATTATCATGCTATTCATAAGATTTTCAAACTATGGATTTCCAAAATTAATGAGATACAGGAAGCATGGAAACTTTGGAGCAATACTCTAGCTATTGCATAGAACAATTTATGTGCTAGAAAACTAGGGATGTCTACATTTTGTGATGATAAATGTCACGAGCTTCAGAATTACTAGATATTATGTAAATAGGTACCAAATATCTTTAAAACCTTCTTTACAAATCTCTTTTGCAAGAAATAACACCCAGAAAGAGTAAAGTGTGTGTGTGTGGGTGTGTGTGTGTGTGTGTACATGTATTGTCTTCATTTGCATTTAAGAATTTGGAGATCTCTAAAAAATCTAACATGATGTGGTTTCCCAGTTCAGTTGTATAGATTCTAGCCTACAGAATGTTATAGACTTCATCATTTTATTTTAATATCAGCTATCTTTATTTGATAAATATATTTTATGAATATATTTATCAAACTATATATATATACACACACATACATACATATATGTGATATATATATATAGTGTTGTGCTACATTTGAATGCAGCAGAATTGTGAGCTTTCTTAACTTCATTGCATTTCAGTACGTAGCACAGGTTTTAATTAAATATGTTCTCATGAAAATATTTTTCTCATTATTAAAAACCCTATAAATTTCAATTTAAATTAAATACAAAATCATATACACCTTTGGGTTATCACTACATCATTTTTTGATGCCTTCCTTGATTTTATAGAGGTTTGCTTCATTATCTTTCTGCTTTCTAGTCATATTTTGAAAAAATGATTTGCTAATTCAAAATCTTGCATTTTAGGGCCCCCCATTGAATGAATGCTCTGGTAATTCATTTTAGAGTGCCTTCTAATTCATTGTAAACAAAATACAACTCTAATTTAGATGACTTGTTTATGAAAAAATCTACTACCGTTATTTTAAACTTTATGTGGAGAGGGATGGAGGGCCTAATAGTAGCAAAATAATTACAAAAGGAAAATAAATTAGATGAAATGCTGTTACCAAAATTGAGTTATCTCATAGCTACCATGCTAAAGAAAGTGTGGCTCTGGTAGAGAGATAGGCATTGACATCAGTGGGACATGTGAAGAACCCAGAAATAGATTAACACAAGTATGCCAAATTAATTTTTTGACAAAGGAACAAAAGCAATTTAATGTAGGATGGACAACCGTTTTCACAGATGGTGCTAGTGTGAATGGCCATGGATAGATTAAATAAAAAATAAATGAATATAATGAAATAAGCTATCAAAACTCAAAATGTTCCATTGACTTAAATGTAAAAAACTGTAACACATCAAAAAAATGAAGAGGAGAAACTCTCTAGCACTTGATCATGATAGTTGATATCAAAATTAGTTCCATAAAAAGAAAAATTGACATAAAGTGTCCAATAGAAATGATGGAATAAACACTCTGTGAAAGACCCTCTTCAAGAATAAAAGACCAAATTGCACTGTGCAAGGGAGTATTATATGCCACATAATCTAGAGGACTTGCATCTAGAACATAAAAGATCTCTCAAAGTACAACAATGAAAATTAGTGAAAGGCATTGATACTTTATCAAAGGGTATGAAAATTACAAAGATGCTCAACATTATTAGTTATTAGGTAAATGCAAATTAAACCCACAATGTCCTGTCACTAGATTCCTATCAGATTATCATCAGGGGTTAAGAATGGACAAGGATTTAGTGTGACCATCCAGGAGCAGTGTGTTTCTATTTTTATTATATAAATACCAACATATACTCACAATTTGCTTCATGACCCTCAAAGGGTAAAACATTTACCATCAGTCCCTTTACAGATGAACTCTATTTCCTCTTGACCTATATCCTCTCTACATCAGGAAACTGAGACCCTGTGCCCAGTTCCCACAATTTCTCACATTTATAACCCTCTCCACTGACTCTCTCCACTGGCTCCACACATCACACAGTTTTCAACACAGCCCTGGAACATCTGACAAATGTCTTCCAAGAACAACAGCATCCTATGTTTCCACCATTACCAGATCAGAAGGAATTGGACATTGCTAGGTGCTAGTGTTCAAATACATATTTGTTTCTGAAAGAAGGTACTAATTTGCTCCCTCTGAGTAAGCACTCGAAGAAGAAAAAGATGTGTTTTTCAGGTCTTTTGTATTGAACCAGATTTTTAAAAAAGTGTTTGCTTTAACTTGTTTCTGTCTTACACACCAAGGGTTACTTTGGCATAAGTAAGAAGAACACTCTACCAAATATAATTTAATTAACTGTACTTTGCTAACCTGGATGGGATGCTTGGGTAAAAGTAGGTGTTCCCCTGCTTCCAAAGACATGATTTGCCCACTGGTATTCCGGGTTTTAGGTATGTGCTCAATGATTGCATCAGGAACCCAGATTGTTTTGTTTTTGTTTTTTGTTTTTTAACTTTACCACTTCTTAGTCTGCTGTCTTCTTGCTCAAAAATGATTGGTGTACCTCCCCAAACCATTTCCAGTTCCAAGAAATAAAATTACTGAGGAGACTAAATCTTTCTCTTCATGAAGTTCTATCTTTTCACTGGGAATGTAGGCTTTTCCCAAGGACCTCTGTGAATAAACCATTGACATATATATGGCATATATAAATCTGGTTTCCAGCAGGTTGGAATGTCAAGTAATTTTAGCTGGGATCATTATTGATCTGATTAGATTAGAGTTCTGAGGAGAGACAATCTGTAATAGAGAGTAATGTCTGTCATGCCTACTTAGTATCTAGTCACCTTCTCTGCTTTCCATAGAACTTCCAGATTTTTTATTTGGATATTTAGTTTTCACAAATACAGAGTATATGTTCTTAAGGGAGTTTGGTTCAATCTAGGGTTTGGTCCAAGGTGTTCTAAGCCAACCAGAGTAATCCTTACTAGAACTGGTCAGGAAATCCCCATCCAAGTTTAGTCCTTGCATAGTATTCTTCTAATCTCACAAAATTGAGGACATGATTAATTCACATCTGCCACTCAGAAAGAATTGTGATGAGAGTTGACAGAGGCAGTTTCTTGGGTCTTATGAGAAAACTAGAAAATGCCTTCCTAACTTATGCGTGATATATTCTAAGGTAATGAAGTCACAGGAAGCAGGAGCTCTTCTTCTCTCTGGAACAGGACACCTTCAGGATGAATGTGATAGCACAGACGTGGAATGAGAAGAAAGTAAGCAATGGATGGTATTTCATTAAGCCGTTAAATACATCAGGCTAGAAACCATCCAATCTCTGATCTTTCCTGAGGTTGTGTTTAAGTGACTCTGTTGCTTTCCCAAATTTTCAATCCAAAATCAATCTAATGGAAATTATTCTCCCCTCATTTTAACATACTACATCATATTTATTTTATGATGTATATTTTTCTTCTTTAACATTGAAGAACTGAGGGAATTTTATTACGAATGATTTTAACAATGTTTTAGAGCATTATTTCTTTGTGGTATATAAAACTGTTCTGCATGCTTTGATCGATTGTAAAATAATTTTATAAAACAAGATGCACATGTATATGTGCAATAGTGTTAACCACATATTGATATTTTAATGCAATTTTCAAGTAATTATCATTAACATAATTATATAATTTAACACAAAGCCCAATTTTTATGGTATAGTGTTAGTTTCTACAACATGGTCATCAGAGTCCTGGTTTTTTATTCTTTATGATGGTTTCAAAAATTATTTCTTCTCTGCCTTATAAGAATGATATTCTTGTCAGAGTTCAATCATTATAACTCAAAAATAGTTTTATTGTAATATAGTGGGTTTGGGGGCCCAGCAAAACTAAAATCATCTTTTCTAAGGGAAAACAGGAACAAAGCAGTTCAGAAATCCAGGCCACCTTCCCTCTGTTCATTTTCCCTCTTATGCTACTTCTGTGAGCCTATGATTCCATATCCCTGCCCCTTCATGGAGTTTTGATGAATGCCCCAAACTTTTCATTACTCATGTCTCTATAAAGTCTTTTCTGATTTTACCCCACACAGGTAGGTTTGAGATGTCTAGCTTTGATGTACACAAAATTTACAAGTTTTTTTTCATGGCAAAAGTCATGCCCTATGAACCTTTCCAACTACAGCTCTCAACGCAGTGCCTACTACTCAGTATGAAATTAGTATGTGTTGGAGAAATGATGAAAATTGAAGCACAGGGGGTTAAAATACTTTGGCCATTGTTACACAGCTGGATTCAAGCCTAACTGTGTCAAACTCCAATTCCTGTGCTCTTTAGTAAAGATTACATCATTCTGCTAGTTTTCAGGTATGTGGATGAATATCCTCATCTTTTCATTTTATAAAAGAATATAATACAAAACTCTTCATGATCTATAAGGAAATTAAAAATGAACAAAGTTTGCATAAGTTTTACTATAGTTACATTATAATCAGAAAACAAAACCAGATCTGACCTCTAAAAATGTGTAAAAATACCAGTGGACATTTTCATGTTTGAACTTACTATGTTCATTGAAAACAAATAATGGTTTGATTATGAGCTGAAATATGTGGTTATGTCAAGGTCTGGAAAAAAAACAATCAGATTTGACCTTGTCAGAATGAAATATTCATTTGAGCAGTACTGCTTTGATAGAATCAAAATGAAATGCCAGCCAGCCCATAGACTTCAGCTATAGGGAAACCTGGATTTAAATTCCACATAAAAATCTATGTGATTTTTGACAACTTAATTAACTTATCCTAACTCTAGTTTCCTGATTCCCATACAAGACTGATAAGACATATTAAAAGTGTGGCTGTGCATATGCATTCATAATAAAAGAGTTTATAGCATTCATGAGATTTGCCAAATATATTTGTGAATGCTGAATGCTGAAACTGAAGACCCACAGATGTTAGTAATTGAGTAGTTGGGCAAACCAGATGGTTATTTAAACTTAACTTTATGATCTTGGCTCTCTGTTTTCTGATAACCACCCAACCAAGCTGACTTGAATTTTCTTCCTGTTGGAGCAGTTTTCATGACCTCTGTTCAGTTATCACATGCTTACAAACATACATTGGAAAAAGGTCAAGTATTCCTGCCAAACACCGTGAGCACTCCAATGGGGCTATGTCCTTACTAAAATGAGTAAACATAGAATAGGCAGTTTCATGTTATCATTTTCTGGGCTGTAGGATGTTTAGAGTTGCATGAAGTTCAGCCAAACACTGAAATCATAGCATATATTAATTAAGCAAGACTAGAACAGAACTATATCATCACATTTTGATTTCTGTTGAAAACATATCTGTTTGAATTGTAGGCCCTCCAGATTAATTATTAAAAATACTGATAAACTTCCAGACAGATAAGTAATACAGATATTTGAACACAATTGTGCAAACCTGAAAGGAGGATACACATGCATGTGCATGCATAAATACCTATGCACATATATATTTTTTAAACTTTATTTTCATCACTTTCTTTTTTTTTTTTTTTTTTTTTTTTTTTTTTTTTATTTTTTTTTTTTTTTTACTTACTTAAGTTATTACATGAAAAACTTATTTGAGAATGAATTTGAAGAGGTACATAATTTTATTTTGTGTTAAAACTATTTGAATTTCATGGAGTAATTTTCAATACTCTTATGAATACTGCTTCTTAAAATTTGTCTCCCATATCTAAAATGATTTTCTCTTGCAAAAACTAAACTAAAATATAAATTGAACAAAATTTTAAATGTACATGTTTTTATTAGATACATTTCAGTTTAATTTACTTCAAAATCCAATTGAAAAAAAAGATAAGAACAAAAAAAATTTAATATTCATAGATGACTTTTAAAATTAAAATGGTCACAATGTTTATGAGTATATTTATATATTTACATTTAAACATATTTATATGAATATTTATATAAAAAGTAAACACATTAATAATATAACCAAGGCCTCTTCCTGCCCATTGCCCACTTTTTACCTGCTCTGCTCCTGCTGCCCTACTTCCACCCTCTGATCACCAGCTGTTATCCTCCAGACTGCCTGCAGACTGACCACCAGAGGTTTGCCCACTGCCCACTGCCCATTGCTGCCTGGAAGTCCATTGTCACAGTACCCACAGGTTTGGCATTCTGCTACCATCTTCAGACACTAACCAGGGCCTGCAGGTTTGCTGCCACCACTGCTACCATCTCGGGGTACAGCTGCCTCAGTCTGGGGACACCAGTTAGGGCCTACAGACATACTGGGGTACCTGCAGGTCTGGTTGCACCAGAGGTCTTTCTACTGGGTGTGAGAGTGGCTGCCATCTGACTGCCTTTTGCAGGGTCGCTCCTTTGTGTGAGCTTATCTCTGGTGGTCTCTCTGCAAGTTGAAAGGGCATTGAAGTCATGGGACTGCAGCAAGACAGGGCCTGGGGAAACTCAAACAGAGATCCATCAGATTGCAGCTGCATTTGTGTGGGCAAGTCTGGGTCTGGCAAGCCTGTGGAAAGCTGGAGACTAAGGGCAATTCTGTGGGGAGAGTACAGATCAGAGAAACTGGAGAAAACCAGGCGGTCTCCAGCTCAGTGAGTCCTGAAGGGCACAGGGGAAGGTGGAGCCAACTACAATGTGGGGGAAGACTGGAAGAGGGTGTGAGGGCATCTTGCTATGGGCTTGCCCACCTAACCAGTACAGCACCTAATACAGTGAAGCTAAAAGCAGACTTCAGACAACCGCAACAATGGGCAAAGGAGGAAAGCTGAGAAAATTTTTGAAAGCCAATGGAAGCAATTGGTTAATTATCCATTGAGACTTTCCTTTTTTTTGTTTTTTCCCTCTCTCCCCATCTCTACCATCTCTAAATCCAAATATTTTTCATGCATCAATTCATAGTTTTGTTGGGTATTTTTATATTTTTACTTTTTTTTTAAGTCTGTATTTTTTCTCTCACCTGTCTCCCTGAATTCTTGTTCACACTTCTCTCATACTAACAGCCAATTTATATTAATTCATCCCTCAATCTTACTATAAATGTTTACCACTATCTTCTCTCCTACTCCCTCATAAACATCACATCTTACACTACTTCTGTTCCCTCACTGTCCATCATCTGAAATGGTAAACCTTTTTAGCAAACTCACTGTTTAGATTGTACACAATAATTGAACACATCATTCCTGTTTATTGAGACAAACGTGTAGATGCCTTAATGAGAGCTATTTGGTTTAAGGTTGTATATTGTTTGCATTGGGTGCTGTTAATATTGGTCTCCCCTGTAAATGTGAGGTACTGGAAGCCTTCAGGGACACTATGAAACTAAGGGTAGAAACTGTGTTTCCTCAGATCCATCTACTAGATGGGAAGGCACACAAAAAACATGAAATACAAGGGAAGAAAGTACCTCAAACAAACCAAGATATTCCAACAAGATAATCCATAGAACACACAGTAGAAAACACATGCCAGAGAGGGAGTTTAGAAGGTAGAGTTAGACTGATCTTTGAAATAAAGGATGGTATCAGAGACAAAATACAGGAAGTGAAATAAGTTCAATAAAGAGCCAGAAATTATAAAAAGTATTCAAGCAGGAATTCTTGAAGTGAAGGAATCAATAAACCAAACTAAAAATTCAATGGAAAGTATCATAAGACTAGACCACTTAGAAGACAGAACCTCAGAAAATTAAGACAAAAGATATAATCTTGAAAATAATGTCAGGAGTACAGAGAAGATGGTAAGAAACTATGAACTGAATTTCCAAGAAATATGTAATAACATGAAAAGACCCAATTTAAAATTTATAGGAATAAACAAAGGCATGGAGATATAAACCAAAGGAATGCACAATCTTTTCAATTATATAATATCAGAAAATTTTCTAAATCTAAGTAATGAAATGGAAAATCAACTACAAGAAGCTTACAGGACCCCAAATCTATAAAATGACAGCACACTCACACCAAGGCACATTATAATGAGAATGTCCAACAAACAGAATAAGGATAGGCTTTTAAGGTCTGTGAGAGAAAAAAAATCAAATTATATATAAAGGGAAACCAATTGGGATTTCAACTGATTTCTCAACCCAGAACAATGCCAGAAGGTCCTGGAATAGCATATATCAAACTCTGAAAGAAAATGGATGCCAACTGAGAATTTTTCATCCAGCGAAATTAAGCTTCAGATTTGAAGATGAAATAAAAACCTTCCATGATAAACAAAAGTTAAAAGAATTCACAACTTGAAAGTTTGCACTAGAGAACAGTCTGAGCAAAATAGTCCATGAGGAGGAAATGAAAAAAAGAAAAAATGAAAACCAGCAAAGGGAGGAACTACACTAAAGGAAAGGTCAATTAAAGAAGAAATTAAGTCAAATTAAAAAACAAAAATAAACAAGAATGAAGAGGAATACAAATTGTATCTCAATAATAACTCTGAATGCTAATGGCCGAAATTCATCAATCCAAAGACACAGACTCTCAGATTGGATTAAAAAAAGCAATATGCTGTCAACAAGAGACTTATATCCTAGGAAAAGACATCCAGAGACTGAAGATGAAAAGTCGGGAAAAAACATATCTTTCACATGGGCTGCATTAACAAGCAGGGGTTTCCATACTCATTTCAGACAAAGTGGACATCAAACCAAAGTTAGTCAGGAGGGATAAAGAACATTTCATATTACTTAAGGGAATTGTACATCAACAAGATATAACAATTGTAAATATATATGCCCCAAACCTATGTACATCAAACAAACCCTTCTTAATTTCAAGAATCAAATAGACTTACAACACGATAATACTGGATGACTTTAACACAACTCTCTCACCACTGGATAGAACTTACAAACAAAAACTAAACAAAGAGATTATAAAACTAAATAATACAGTTATTTAGACTTAACAGACATACACAGAGTATTTCATCCATCATTATGTGAATACATTTTCTTCTCAGCAGCACATGCATCCTTCTCTAAATCAGACCATATGTTATGCCACAAAGCAACTCTCAGCAAATACAAAAAAAATAGAAATACTACTCTGCATTCTATCAGATCATAATAGAATGAAAGTAGAAATCAACTACAAAATATAATATAGAAGTTACTCCAATACCTGGAGACTAATAGCATGCTATTGAATGATGAATGGATAGCAGAAGAAATTAGGAAGGAAATATAAAAATATTTACAGGTAAATGAGAACACCAATAATATATATCAAAATCACTGGGACACTGAAGATAGTGCTAAGAGGAAGGTTCTTTGCCTTGAGCCCATATGTTAAAAGAATAAAAAGTCAACAAATAAATTACCTAATATTACATCTCAAAGTTCTAGAAAAAGAAGAACAAATCAACACTCAAAACAGTAGATGACAGGAAATAATTAAAATCAGAACTGAAATCAATGAAATTGAAACAAAAAAATTGAAAAAATTGACAAAACAAAAAGTTGGTTCTTTGCAAAAAATCAATAAAATTTATAAACCCTAACATAGAAAACACAAATTAATACAATTTGTGATGAAAAAGGAAATATCAAAATAGACACTGAAATACAAAACATAATTAGAGACTATTTTGAAAATTTATACTCAAATAAAATAGA
>JAJEJO010002660.1:163721-232818 GCA_020662805.1 Glaucomys volans
CCTCCTTCAAAATTTAAAATTTCATTTGCCTGACAAAACCAGTCTTCGATTCCTTTCTCTCTCTCTCTCTCTCTTTGTCTCTTTCATATGTTTGTGTGCGCACACAGAGGAATATGAAAAGTTTGATCATTTACATTTGAAGCTTTCTGGAGAGAGCAGACAAACTTTCCAAAAAAAAAATCTAAAATGACTGAAAAAGCAAGAAAATTGCTCTTTAATTGGATTCAGAGGGTGGGGCTGGGGTAATGACTACCACTCACAAAGAGTTTTGCATAGTTTTAATCTACTTCTGTCTCCAAAGGAGGGAGGAACCTGGGCTTATCAACTTGAGCAGCTGTGGGGCAGAACAGAAGAAAGAGGAGTGAAACTTAGAACAACCAAACATGGAAAAATAAAGTCAGGTTCTTTTTGTTTTCCCCATAGTTATTTTTTAAATTAATTTCTTGTGGATGTACATAATGGTGAGATTCACTGTGGTATGTTCATATGTGTACATAGGAAAGTCATGTCAGTTTCGGACATTTTATTGCATGGTTTCAGGAGCTCAGATGAGGTGGAGGAAAGAGCTGAGTTAGGAGGTGCTGAAGTTGCTGATTAAACAATCAATTAAGAATGAGAGAATTAAGATTTTAATCCCTTACTGCAATGGTCAAAGTAAGAAACTCAACCAGAGTCTGACTCCCTGTGTTCTATTTTCCCTATTCAAATGGCATACCAGTGGAGGGCTAAGAAATTCAGCACAGATATTGGGGTCAGCTTATTGATGCAGAAGTCCTGAACCAAAGGGTTAAATAGGTTATAGACTCTAAAATTGGGGGGAGTAAGAGAGAAGAGAGACAAAATGAGTATTGAGTCAGAGGGGGAAAAAGTGACTTTAAGTGTTTTCCCTCTTCTCAGTAAGAAGGTCTGCAGAGGTACCTCCCAAGGCCTCAGATAGTGATAATTATGAATGAATGTTAGCAGGTTTAATGGGTATAAATATGTAAGAGAATGACCTATCATGAAGGCTGAGTCCTTTACTGAACCTCCTGAGTTTGGTATTGGGACAGCAGTTTTCCATGAAACTTGTTGGGGAAGGTCTTTGTTTTTGACTATGGTCAGACATGAAAAATCACAAATAGGTTTTTAACTAAAGACTGTACTCTTCATGTGGTCCTTATTGTATGGACTTATGCTCACATATAAGCCCAAGAGGAACTGGACCACATTTGTTCAAGTGACTAGTTTCACTGGACATATCTTAATGTTGACCAGTTACTTAATCTTGTAATGTTCTAACTTTATTCATTTTTACTGATTATCTATTTATAATATGGATCAATACAATTTAGATTGGAAAGTTTAGACACTTTTAGATAATCTCTACTTATGAAGATGTTTTAAAGGCAGATGGAAAGTTTTGTTTGTAGCACACTGGAAAAATAACAAGTTTTAGCACACCGATCATTAATATGAACAGTCAGCAAAAAGTTCCTTTTAAAAAAAGAATACTGTGGGCTGGGGATGTAGCTCAGTTGGTAGAGTGCTTGCCTTGCAAGCACAAGGCCCTGGGTTCAATCCCCAGCACCACAAACAAACAAATAAACAAAAAGAGTACTGAATAGTTAAATGCACAGGATTTCAAATATCACAGACTGTTTCTCTCCACTCCCCTGGTTATATTTTATTTTATTTTAATTCATTTTTTTTTACAGACTTCATTTTGATTCATGTACATATATGGGGCACAAATTTTCATTTCTATGGTTGTGCATGATCACAGACTGCTCTAAATGCTGAATTTAATATCTATAAGCCTCAATTTTATCATCTGCCAATATACTTCATAAAATAGTTATAGAAAAGAAATAAGACAAAACACAAAAATAGCATATTCTTTATTTAGCACATATAGCATCACCAAATAATTGTTTAACAAGAGTCAGGTTAGAATGTACACATTTTTGGTTTATCCATGGTCCTGAAATCACTTATTAACTATCAATCCAGAGAAAGGAAAACCATGTGGTGAGAAGATATATTACTTTAAGACTTAGATTCCTCATTTTTTTAAAAAAAAGGTGGAAAAATCATTCTCTCTTCACTGTTTTTTTGGCTTATTTTCATGCCAAAAAATTCTCCAAAAAGTTCAACATTTTCACATGAAGCCTAGTGATATTTTTTGTGGTCTAGAAAATTGTTTTCTTATGCATTCCTCTGTGAAAAGGGGATCAAATTCATAGTATATATTCCATAGTGTATTCCATATGATTTCTGCACATACAATCTAATCTGGTCTGCTCACATTGATTACTTGTCATATGTGAACATCAGTCTTAAGATATATAAGCAGGTAATATGGATGGTCTCCTTCAACTTTTAGACTTACAATAATATGGGTATATTAAAATTGTGTGCATGACATTTCCATTCCATTTCATTTCATTCAGTTAAAATATTTTATCAGTTCTTAGTTGTTAGGTACCAAGATTTTAATCTATTTTCTGCCTTTGAAAAACTGTCAGTTATCTCAGAATTTAGGTACATATTTATTCTACCATAATTCAATGGAACAAGGATTATAACAAATGCAATAGCAGTGTGTCTTGGAAACCACAGAAAAGGAACTAATAATTCTCTCTTTAGGTATTAGAAAATGCTCTATTTATGAGATTGCCATTGACTTTAGTCTCGAAGGACAGATAAAATTGTCCAGGAAGGGAAAATTGGAGAAAGTTATATAGAATAGAGGGAAAAAAAGTAGAAAGATGTAGATATTTTCAAAACTGTAAAACGAAGAGGTATCTAGGCCATATATACATACGCATTCCTTCAACAGACTATCCTCTATCCTCCAATGTTTCAAACATATACTAAAGGCTATGGAATTTCAAGAATACTCATTTAACATAATTAGAAATTGTAAGGCATGAAAACTAATATTTACCTATGAAGTTCACAGCATCTACAAATATTATCCTAAGTAAAGTAATAATTATGCTTAGAAGGTCATCTATTATTTGCTAAGATTATAGGTTGTTAATGGTGTATGTGTATGGGAAATCAGATACCCCTAAATCTAAGACAATGGTCAATCTACTGAATATCAGAGCTCTACTTAGCTGTTTATGATGATACATAACTAAAGCAAGAAATATTTATTCATGAAACACACATTGATTTGCTCCCTGCTTGAAAAAAGATGCTCAGTAAATTTTAATAAAAATTTTAAATGCCAGGCATGGTGGCGCATGCCTGTAATCCAAGCGACTTGGGAGGCTGAGTCAGGAGGATCGCGAGTTCAAAGCCAGCCTCAGCAACTTAGAGAGGCCCTAAGCAACTCAGTGAGACCCTGTCTCTAAATAAAATACAAAAAATAGGGCTGGGGATGTGGCTCAGTGGCCGAGTGTCTCTGACTTCAATCCCTGGTCCAAAAAAAAAAAATTTTTTTTTAAATGTTTTGGATAATATTTGCATCAGGCACTGGATGCAATGCAACTGCATATTTCTTGTGTTATATTAAAATATATGCTATTTTGAGAAGCCATCCATGAAATCACAAAAAATGTACAATTTCTGTATAAATGTAATACCTGACTATTCTCTGAAGAAATGAATTCCCACATGTCTAAAGGATAATATGCACCCACAAGAGCTAAATGGGAAATTCGGAGAAATTCTAGGCAGCATTTACTTTACTCTTGTTTTACATATTTTATTCTAATTGGTTATGGATTTACAATTTATCTTGAATTGATTCTATCACAAACAAATTTGTTCTGTTACATTTTCCAGCAGTTGGCATCTGGGTTGTATTTTTGGAATACTCTAAATTTTATAAATTTGCTGCCATTATAGCCATCAATAGAACCAGCCATGCTGGGGCAATGATGTGGTGCTGGTTAAGTGACAGACCAAGTTGAAGACACTCTGTAGCTGACAATTGACTTAACATGAGTTGTTTCAACTGAGATAGTTTGTGTTCTCTGCCTTCAAGAGACAGTTATTTTGAAAGATATATTTCTTTTGTCGGGTTAAAAAGAACAGTTTGTCTCAATTAAACTTGACATTTCAGAGATTATACAGAGAGCTTTCTCCAAGGATAGAAACAAACCGTTTGTTTCCTCCAGAATAGGAAAGTGAAATGAATAAACAAAACCCATGGTCTCATTCCATAGTGCATTTTCTCTGGTGTTCATTCATTTGCCTGTTTTTCTTCGTTTGACTTTATCTTAAGAAAACCAATGAATGAGTTGTAATTTAATATCCTGTAGGACAATTTAAGAATTGATGGGAGAAATATTTTGGAGAAGTAAGAATAATATTAATAATGTACAAAGCAATGCATTGTGTATCATTGTTATTTTGGGTGTTCATTCAGAGCAGTAAATTTTCACTAAGGAGATGAAATAAGATAAAAGTAATATATTAGGAATCTTCCACTTTAAGCTGTGTTTCTTGAGATCACCAGAAATTAGTAGGATTCAATTTTGTCTGATTCTAATTTGAGTTCATTATGTAGTGTTATTCCCTTTGAAAAATATTGATCTTATATATAAGATTTTCTCTTCATCATGAAATGCTTCATAATCCATGTTTTATTTCTGAAGGCAGGAATGTCAAAGTTCATATTATAAAAGCATTGTAATCATTTTCTTTCCATAAGGTCTATATAGGGATAATGTGGAAAATGGAGCCTCATGAAATTGAAGTAATTATTTTTCAACTAGTCATAAGTGTTTAATAAAATATGTTATGTATTGTTTTAAAGAGTAAAATTATTATTTTTTCCATCTAGAAGCTGGGATAGTAATCAAACTATATTAAACAAAAAATAAGGATATTAGATATTTGCTATTTGTATTTTAAAAACTATGTTATCACTACAGCATCACTTAAGTTCAACACTAAATTTGAATTTAAAAATGTGAAATTATTTAAAATATTTTGAAATATATAAATACAAACAGCCTTTCTCTTTAGTTGTACTAGTAAAAAATCTAATATACAAAGAATTTTTTTATTTGACCAATAGCAATAGACAGGCATAAACCCTGAGAGCAATGTATATCATGAATTTCCAGAAGACAGGTGCATGAAGCACTAATGAACCAGAAAGGGCTGTGAAAACATATGATTCACTTGGATTGAAATATTTGCTTCAATAAACTCTGAAAAACACTGAAGAACATATTGTAATTGTGTTATTTTGTATATGCATGTTATTTTAAAATAACATGTCTTTTTTTTTTTAACTAAATCACAAGCTCTTTTCAGAAATTCTAACCTCTATCTATTTTTTCTGGGTTTAGTTTCCAAATTACATTGGTCCTATTAGTATGTTGCTTCACAGGCACTGTGGGAATTCATAAATATGTTGAGATATAAGTAAGGCCTAAGTGACAAATTTTGTTACTTAATTACTCATATTCATTTCATCAATAGTACCATATATATTTTTTTGTATCTGGGATTTTGTTTTTACTGGAAGAAAAACATAGTAGTCCTTCTTTTTTAATTGTGATCACAGATTTTATATATGCTATGAACATGTTTATATGTTTCGTAATGGGCACATAACAAAGGAAATAATATTGATTATATTGTTATAAATATTATTATTTAAAATGAAATTATCATATTTCTTATTTAAAATTACCCCATTAGAATCTAAATACCAAAATATTTCTTTTTATTTTGGTTCATTGTACACAAATGGAGTACAACTATCATTTTTCTGGTTGTACACAAAGTAGAATCATACAATTTGTGTATTCATACATATACATAGGGTAAAGATGTTTGTTTCATTTTATTATCTTTCCTTCCCTACCCCCTCTCCACCCCTCATTATCCTCTATACAATCCATCCTTTCTCCATTTTTCCCTTACCTCCCCACAAATCCCGTATGTGTCATCAACCACTTATCAGAGAAATCATTTGGCCTTTGGATTTTGGGGATTGGCTTATTTCACTTAACAAGATATTCTCCAACTCCATCCATTTACCTGCAAATGTCATAATTTTACTATTCTTTATGGCTGAATAATATTCCATTGTGTTTATATATCACAGTTTCTTTATCCGTTCATCCATTGAAGGGCATCTAGGTTGGTTCCACAACCTAGCTACAGTGAATTGGGCTGCTATAAACATTGATGTGGCTAAAACCCCTATCTCTCACCCTGCACAAAACTCAACTCAATATGGATCAAAGATCTAGGAATTAGACCAGATACCCTGCACCTAATTGAAGAAAAAGTAGGTCCAAATCTTCATCATATCGGCTTAGGACCAGACTTCCTTAACATGACTCTCAAAGCACAAGAAATAAAAGCAGGAATCAATAATTGGGATAGATTCAAACTAAAAAGCTTCTTCTCAGCAAAGGAAACAGTCAACAATGTGAATGGAAACCCTACAGAGTGTGAGAAAATCTTTACCTCAAATAGAGCACTAATCTCCAGAATTTATAAAGAACTCAAAAAACTTTACACCAAGAATACAAATAACCCAATCAAAAAATGGGCTAAGGAAATGAACAAACACTTCACAGAAGAGGATCCATAAGCAATCAAGAGATATATGAAAAAATGTTCAACATCTCTAGTAATAAGAGAAATGCCAATCAAAACCACCCTAAGATTTCATCTCATTCCAATTAGAATATCTGTTATCAAGAATACAAGCAGCAATAGGTGTTGGTGAGGTTGTGGGGGAAAAGGTACACTCATACATTGCTGGTGGAGTTGCAAATTGGTGCAGCCACTCTGGAAAGCAGTATGGAGATTCCTTAGAAAACTCAGAATGGAACCACCATTTGACCCAGCTATCTCACTCCTTGGCCTATACCCAAAGGACTTAAAATCAGCATACTACAGTGATGCAGCCAAAACAATTTGATAATTCACCTTAATCCAGGATGTAAAAAAACATACATGAATAAGGTCATCTTTAACCATCACTGAATTTTGACCATAACAATTTTTTCTTCATAAACTCATACTTTAATCACACATTTCTCACAGATTATCGCAGATATATTTTCAACTGGAGAGTCTTCTCTTAATTATCACTGTATAATTTTTTCTGATCAAGTATATATGCATATTGAATTGTATTTTCAACCTATCTGTCCATAAACCTTTAAGTTTTAAAATATTTTTTCAAGATTCAACTCAGACTTTTATTATTTATAACAGAATTAGTCAAAACAATTAAAATGTAGAGGAGTTAAGAACCTTAAGCATAAAATGAAACTTGTATAAAAAATTTGCCTATTATTTTATGCCTGCATATCATTCTTTATCAAGTAGCTCATGTATGTATGAATGAGTATTACTTGATGCAAGAGTTAGACTAGCTTCAGCTTCAATTATATCCCCATGCTTCATTTTTATAAGTGCAAGTAATGAGAAATCCATGTACCCAGAAGTAAGTTGATGAAAATGGTTGATCGTTTATTTTAGCAACATTACTAAACTAACTTTTAAAGTGTTTCTAAGTTAGGAGACAAAATCTACAAAATGATTTCTACCAACAATTAGAAATATTTTTAGGGTATAATATCTAATTGGATGATCAAACCTTTCTTAAAATTTTTTAAATGAAAATATTAGCCTTAAACTGATTTACAAACACATTGGCCTGATAATCAGATAATCATTCTCTGGGAAATGCATACCCAACATATAAAATATAAAATATGATTATTATGTATCACACAAATAATTCTAACATCTAAAGTCTTTTCTGATATGAGTTTTCCAACAATTATTCTTGCTTTCTTTTGTTCATCATTTGTTTCCTTTTGTGTTTTGTAAAACTTTACTGCATACATAACCAGTACAGCTATTATTGTTACACTTTTTTGATATGTTGCATAAAATAGTTTCAACCTTATCTGAAAATTTTATACAACCTAGAAGTGTAGATTAGAATGAAAACTTAATAAAGGACACCTTATGATTATAAATTTTAAACATTTTTCCACCTTGTGTCAAAATTTGAAACAATCCATTTTCTTTCCCTTCTCATGTTCTAATTTCTATTTCACTTCTACTAAAGATAATGCCATTTGAGTCTCACATGTATGGAGAAAATACTCCATTGAATTAAGGACCATGGATAATTTGTAGCCTTTATTTCCTAAATCGTTTGCCAGATGGGCTTTGGAAATTTAACTTTCAATGTTGAGTCATTCTGAGTGTGTAACATCTATGTGCAGTGTTTTATCATATCTAAGCAGAAAATGAAAGCAGACTTTACTAAATTGACTGCAGTTTTCGTGATGGTTGCCAATGCAAAAAAAATATTTAAAAATATTTATTTCGTTGTGTGAAATGTTATTAGTTGTATTTTACAGACCACAAGTAAATTCCTAGAATCTTTCAGTATATCTTGTTTGTTCCTTTACAAGGTACTGAATTTGTGAGTGAATTTTAAAAATAGTTTGTATTTGATTTGTTAGAAAAAAAAATTGACAAAAAGCATTCTGAGTAATTTAAATCTATAAGCAAAGGAGAAGAAGGAGAAAAGAAAATGTGCTTACATCAACCTAAACAGCAAATAAGTCCATCCCATATTTTTATAACATAAATATTTAGTGTCAATATTGACTTACTCTTCATGTTCAGCAACTTATTTCTTTTGTGTAATACTCAAGACACTTTTGTGAGCAAAGCCTTATATGTGCATCAAGGAAAAAAATCTCTAAATACATGGGGGAAAGCTGAGAAATAGCATTGTTTTGTTTGCATCTAATCAAAAGCAAACTTGGTGTCACTGAAATAGATGCTGTATCTAAATACTTGTCTAAACTCAGGCTCATACATTTGAATTTCAACCTCTTGGGAGTGTTCAAGCTCTCTTAACCTCAAATAATGAGAAGTGTTATCAGGTTCAGCTGGTGTGAAATGAATAAAATGTAAAATGCTATATCCAGCCTGAAAGGTCCTTGTCTCAAGATAATCTGAAGAGCAGGTATTCACAGGTCTGGTAGATTTAAGCTTTTATTTTATAAATATAAATAAATCTAAAGGACAATTGAAGATTTTCTTCTTCATTAGTAAAAATGCTATTACACTAACAGAAGGATCGGTAAGTTCTCTTAAATGCCCACGGAGTCATGTTAAGCAAGCACTTTCAGATTTTATCTTTCTCAAATGACTTACATCTCTCTAAACCTAAGTGGGTTTGTCAAAATTGTTGCATTTACAAAGCATTCGAACAGTACATTCTGAGTCCCTCTAAATGTACATGTGTACAATTACACATTACAGTTTGAGGTACAATAAATATTTCTCATGAATTAAGGTTACCATAAGCTTGATTTCAGTATTTACAAGTTATTTAACCACAACTTAAATCATCTTTAATTGTAACATGTAATTCCACATTATGTGTTCAAAGAAAAGTAATTTTCTCTTGATAAATTTAAATAGTTTATCCAGGATCTGTATATAGGGGGAGAAAGCTAATACTTTCTTACATATCACTATATGTTAGTATTTTATACTTCATTGAATAAATGAACTTGCAGCTAGAAAAAATGTGAAGAAAACTTTATCTTCACTACCACCAGCATAGTCATTGTAGTAGGAATAGTGGAATTTCAGATTCTCAGTGTTTATTTTTCCCTTCCTAATCCTTAGTGAATAACATACAAAAATACAATATTATCATATTTTCAGTAACACTACCAGTGAATTTTAGACATTAATTAGGAATTCATTAACCCTTCATATATCTACATCTATATATCTATATCTATATGGATATATCTATATCTATATCTATATCAGATATAGATATTACATATCTATATCTATATGGATATAGGTATAAAATAAAGGCAAAAATGAAAGTCATATAGGTCTGTTGATCCCTCTGATTTCAGTCATAGTATTCAATCCAGAAGAAAATTCCAAACTAATTAGAGCCAAATTAAACTATGAGAAATGAGAAAATAACTTGAATTTTCCAATTGCATGCACATTCTGATTTTGTTACTATTTTTGTACAGAATTTGATGACAATTTTGAAGTAAGTTTTAGAAGTCACTTTTAAGTATTTCAAATATTTGAAAAATCATTATTCATATTTACATGTTCATATTTGATTATGTTTAAATATATGTATACATGTACATATATGTGTGTGTGTGTGATAAAAGGTAAAGAGAAGAATTAATGATTTTCAGTGATTATGAACAATGTAAATATACAACACAACAAAAAGAAAATATAGAAGCATAAAAATTCACTTTTGTGATAATCTTTGTTATATATTTAACCATGATTTTTCTTATTTAACATATTTCAAAGTTTACATAGTAGCCATCGAAAATAATATACATTTCTAACATCAATGTACTTAACTTATTTTTGTAAAATTCAATATTTATGAAATAAAAGTATTGACATATAAAATTTGGATAATTTATGTTTGAAGAAAGAACAATCATGCATGATTACACTATGCAAATGAAACCAATTTATGCCTTGAATCACTTCATGCTGACATTCATTCATCAAATTTGCTTCTTTATAAATTGTAACATGTACTTAATAATTTATTATTTATCTGTTGGGAATATGCTCATATTTTAATAAACATTGTTTCTTGGATACAAAGGAATATAATAAAGTTATTATTGCCCCTATATTTCCCCTATTCCTTCATTTCCTACTTGGTTTTGATCCATTCCCAAAGTTTATATTTAAGTCTATTTCCACTAAGCTTTCTGTATAGTTACTTAAGGTTTACTTTTACTTTTTAAATTTCTTTTTTTGTGTTCATTTATTTCTGTATCTATATTGTTATGAATTCTAGAAGGAAAAATGTACTTAGACTGCATTTTATGACAACTTTTTGGTTGGCAGGGTGACCTTTTGTTAATCAATAATTGCTATTTATAGTATACCAAATAATTATTAGCAGAAATATGAAAGAAGCTTTTGGTACTAACTTTAAGAATTTTGATATATATGTAAAAGTTGACCTCTGGTATAAAATTTGTATTCTTATTGTGTTAGTCAGCTTTTCATTGCTGTGACCAAAATACCTGACAAAAACAACTCAGAGGAAGAAATGCTTATTTTGATTCACAGTTTCAGAGGTTCAACCCATTAATGAGCCAGCTCCACTGCTCTGAACCCAAGGTGAGGCAGTAAATCATGATAAAAGGTTATGGCAGAGAAAAACTGCTTGGTTCACAGCAGCAGAGAAGCCAAGAGAGAAAGAGAGAAAGATACTCAGGAGCTAGTGACAAAATAAAAACCCCAAAGACACATTCCCCAGTAACCTACTACCTCCATCCATGTCCCACCCAGTAATCCATAAAACATATTCATCCATCAAATGGATAAATCCACTGATGAGATTGTAGCTCTTATCATTACCTAAGAACCCCACTTCTGAACCTTGTAATACAGAAGACCAGGTTTCCAAAACATGAACTTTCCAGGGGACATTTCTACATCTAAACCATAACATTTACTATCTATTCATTTTCTTGAAATGTAAATCAATTGTGTTTAGTAACTTCAACCGGGAATTTTGAAAGATTATTTGCAGTTGTGTTTAACACAATTACTTAGCTCTTTATACCTGCACAGTATGAAAATGGTGATATATCAATTCCCACTGTCATTCAGTAAAGCCCTTTTTGGTTTTGGAGAAATATAGAAAAAAAAAAAAGTATTAAACTCATTGAACTCTATCCAGTCCTCAATATTAGTACCTTGTTATTCTTCAATCTCCAAATTTGAATGACTACTTTGCTAATTTTCTTGTGCTTTATTATTTACTATGTTAAAATTCATGAAATATTACCAATGAAATCTATATTAATAATCCACACTTGCATCATGGAAGACATAAACCCATTCCAACGTGATGGGATGGGTGAGTTATCTAAGAGAGAGAAAACAGACTCAGCATGTCAGCAGTAGAGACTAGTAGCACTGTCTAGCCTGCCATTTCTCATTAAGATGACTCAGGTTGAAGTTGAAGTCTGAGTTGTATGCATTACTAGACTGACATATTTTGCTTTACAAAGTAGAATTTTATAATCCTTGCCTATATTACAAATCTTAAGGCAATAAAATGTCTAAAGGAACAATCTGGGGAGGCAGTTACTTTACAGTTACAAACTGCACTGCTTACATTGAAGAATTTTACAGACCATAGATGGGTGGAACAGTCATAAATAAAATTCTTTTGTGACTCTACTGCTCATTGTTTGCTCTCTTTAGAGGTCTATTTATGTAATTCATATAAATTGTGTTTCAAGTCAGTGTGTGCATGTGTGTGAAACCAGTATATGCACCTGTATGAATCTACATATTAAAAGATTTTTTCCTGCAAATGTTTTGTGCTTTTAAGGATTTATACAAAGGTGTCCAATTGTAATGGTACAATGAGAATAGTTTGCCCTTGGAGTAGAGCTCTATTTAAAATGTTGAAAAGTGTAGGTAATTTAAACACTTTTAGCTCCAATACATTAAAAAGGAAAACAGGCTCAAAAGAACAAATTCTCATAGTATGAATTAGTGTGAAATTACCCAAAGCTAGAGTTTAGAATATGTTAAGAATTAAATGCTATTTATCATCTTTCGCACACAATTATGCAGGATAGTTCAGTATGTGGCCTTGGACAACCCAATTCCTCCTTTTATCCCATTTGTAGTTTAAAAAAAAACAAAAACTGTAAAAGGTGCTAGGAATGCAACATCTTGAGAAAAGGAGGAACTGACCAGAGCAGGCTCTACTCTGCTTCTATCTCTCCTAAAATAGGATGTCTTCTTACAGTGTTGTAGAATAGCATGTCATACTATAAAACTCAAGACTCCCAAGCAACTCCCAAGGTTACTTTCTGGGATTTTCACCTGTGGTGCAATTAGGACATACGAAGACAAGACTCTACCCACTCTGGGCAGCTTTCCTGAGATCTGAGTGACCAGTTTTTCATGGATCTTAGACTTTTCCTATTCCTTACTACCTGTGAATAACAGAGCTGCTTCACTGTGAACGTGGTGTGACTATTCTATCTCACTGGACTAATGCCAGTAATAGAAACTGAGTAAAAAATGCAATGGATTGAAGTGGTAACAAGTGTACAATGAGCCACCTTTACAAAATGTTGTACAATTATGGTGGAGAACTGAACAACCTCCTCCAATTAACTGTGACCCAAGGTGGTAATCTGCAAAACTGCATATGTCTTGCCAGCACACTATATAATTATATTTTTTTTTGCTATTTTAGAAGAAATTTGCTATTTAACAAACTTTCAGTATATTACTTAAGTTCAAGAACATTGTAGTAAATATTTTAATATTTCTCACAGTATAAGAATAGCTAAAAATTTTGTTAATGACTAATATGCATAACATTTTCCAGGTGACCTCAAAATAAGAAGTGAATACAATTCCCATTATATTATGCATTTTTGTAATTTATTTTAATTGAAATTTTTGTGTAATCTTCTTGAATTAATTGAATAAAGAGAATATATTTGATTAAGTAAGAATAATCAATTTCTGTTAAGATTAGAAAAACATATTTTAGATAATAGGATTTAGTATGGAAGACATAATTAAAATAAAGGTTTAAAAGGAAAAACAATTAAAATTACGAATTGAGGATTTTGAGTTTCTAAGAGATAAGACATGTAAATGCAAAAACAGTCTGAAGAAATGAATAGTAATTTAAAAATCTTTTAAGAATATTGTACCTAGTTTTAAACTCAATTTTGGATTATCTATTTCCAATAATTTATCCCAACATAATGCATGAGCTCATAAAAATGACATTTGCAGTGCTTGTTACTGGATCTTATTTTTTCTTTTGACATGCTCTTTATGCATGATTTATTCATGTCCATTGTTTTACATATCGTCTACAAACTGCAAACTTAAAAAATTACTGATCAGTCCAATAATGCTCCTCCTGAGTTGTAAACCTAATTGCTTATTCAGCATCTCCACACTAAGAGCCCAGAAGCTCTTGAAAACAGCATTTCCAATATTAAATCACTGATTTTTGTATAAGTTTGCTATCACTAACATAATAAAGATTGGGGAGATTAAGCAACAAAAACTTATTTTCTCCCAGTTCTGGATGCTGGATGTTCAAGGCCAAGATGCCAGGAAGGTTGGTTTCCATGGAGATCTCTTCTTGCCTTGAAAATGACCACCTTCTTGATACCTCTTCATGTGGTCATCCCTCTCTGCACACACACCCTTGTTGTCTCTATGTTCTAATCTTCTCTTTTTATACAAACGTCATCCAGAATGCACTAGGACCCACCCTACAGGCACTATTTCATTTGAATCACCTCTTTGATGGCCCTTTCTCTAAATACAGTCACAAACTAAGGTACTAGGAATTATGATTTCAGCCTATGAATTTGGGGAAAAATACAATTGTGTTCCTGAATGTTTCCCTCCCTCTTCTTTTCACTCAATGAAAGAGCTTCCACAAAATTGCAAATGAGAAATACAAAGTTATCTTTGATTCTCATTTTAGATGGTGATCCATCTAAGTATTAGAAATTCCTTTGGTTTTACCACCATGATATATCATATCTTCATTTTTTTTCTCATTTCCAAATACTATAACTTTTGTATGAGTTAAACAAACCAATCAACTGGAGTATAATACTATTTCTTCTCTAGGATTATATTAGTCGGCTTTTCACTGCTGTGACCAAAATACCTGACCTAAACAACTTGGAAAGTTTTATTTTGGCTCCAAGGAAGGTTAGCTGGCTCCAAGGAAGAAACATTATGACAGAAAGGGAGGGTGAGGAAAGCTGCTACTTTCATGGCAGCCAGGAAGCAGATAGAAAGAGAATACAAAGCAGGGCCAGGAATTAGATACAGTCTCTAGAAACACACCCTCATGATCACCTTTCTCCAAGCTGACCTGCCTGTATTTTCTATCTCCTCCCAGCTGTTCACTCAAGTTATTAATCCATCAAATGGAAAAATTCTCTGATGAGGTCAGAGTCCCTACGATCCAATCACTTACCCAAAACCCCAACTCTGGACATTACTTCATTGGGAATCAAGTCTTCAACATTTGAGGTTTTGGGAAACATTCCAGATCCAAACCATAAGAAGGGAATTCCATTGTCCTTCAGCAATTCAATCTTTTTTGTCCTAAGACAACTTTCCTAATGCAGTCTTTCTCCTAACTTTTTCTCCAGGTCAAACTGAGCTTCTTTCTTGAGCTCAGAGCATTGCAATTACTGTCCCCTAGGTTTTTGCGAAGATTTGTCTTTCTTTCCTTGCCTTCTCTTCCTTTTCCCTCTCTACCCCGCCCCCTTTCTTTCTTAGCTCATCTTTTCCCTTTCCTTCCAATGTCATCAGGCCTTCCTTTGTGAGTCAATGGAAAGGGCATTGATAATCATTCTCTATTAAAAGACCTTATTTATTGCCTTCATGATACTTTCCATGGTTAATAAGGATTTTAATTTATTTGCTAGCCTACTTGTTCACTATATCATTAGCATAGGACATTTAGATTCTTGAAGGCAAGGAGTGTTTTTCTTTATCCAGTGAAATAGAAGACCTAGCACAGTTTCTGGCACATATTGTGTCCTCAAAAATCACTTGATTAATAAAAAATGAAGGAACACTAGTGAGACCATTTGTTTTTCTTGTTTTAGGATATGATATTTCTGTTTACATAATGTCTTCATCTTCCAACATGTATTTTATGTGTGTTCTCAACTCTGTTTTATAAAGGAAAAATTAGGAGAGTTATGCAAATAATAAATGTATTGGGTTTAAAATAGCATAACATCATCATATAAAATCACCTGTTGTTTATTATTATTCTTTCTCAATACATATGATTACATATATATTATAGGAGATGTTTTGTAGACAAAAAAGAATTCCTATTTCTTTGTATTTCACTTTATTAAAATTGGAAAAAACAAGGGGAAGCATTAAATTTGTGTTTTTTAAAAGAAAAATGGAGTGATTTTTTTAAACATGCCATGAAAAAGATGTTATCAATCCTCAGAGATTTAATGTAAGGAAGTAGCAGTTATGCTCTCTGGAATGAGCACAAATGACATGACAGTTTCAATCCAGAATTTTTAGTTAACCATGTACTAAAGACATTTCAGTTCACCACTGAATTTAAAATTTTCATCATTTACCATTAGCAGTATTTTTTTTTTAAAAAAAAAGCATTGCATTTTGTCTAACTGGGATTATTTCTCCTTGACTTTCTTTAAGAATATTTATAATTATAGTTGTTTCTTTAAAATGTTACTATTTAATTATAGATGTTTCTTTTTTTAAATATTTTTAGTTGTTGATGGACATGATAACTTTATTTATTTATTTATTTATTTATTTATTTATTTATTTATTTTTACCCTGTGAGGTACTGGGTATTAAGGATCAAACCCAGTGCCTCACAGGTGCAAGACAAGCACTCTACTACTGAGCTGTACCCCAGCCCTACAGATGTTTCATTTGAAGCTCTATCATTTTAGAGAAATAACTTTTAATGGATTTTAAATTGATTCATTTGTTTTATCTTTTGTTAATTATTCATGGTGTTTTTGAAAGAAATTTATATTCTTGAATATCTGACCATACAAGATAAAACTGATTTCTATTTTCTCCCATATATCCACTCAGAAAAAGCGAAATAACCTTTTATGCAAGAACGTAGGCTTAATGAATGTATTGTTGTTGTTGCATCTGAGGTAAAACTACAATTTTAAAAAGCAGTAATAGGTAATAATGTTACCATTTCATTTGGGTAACTGTTTTCCCTATGGTCTTAGAGGATTTCAGTTCTCTTTGTAAAAGAAAGAAGTTCCCTCTGTTCAAAGCTATCTGTCTCCATGTAATCCAGGCATGGTCATGTGATAACAAGACCACTAAGATTTGTCAAGAGTGGTGTTCTGCTATTGATCATACCCTACCTAGCTTTCTACTTCAGATAATAGCCAGAGCAAAAATTCAAATTCAGGGAATAAGACACTGTTGTTTCCTTTTCATTTGCTTATGTTCTATGCAATTAGTTTTTCTTAGGATATTTGGGGAAAAAAAAATCATCTTAAACTGTCCATTGTAAAATGACTATGATGTGCCAGAATGACAAAATTTCTCTAGAGTCCTATGAGTCGGTTTTCATGCCAGTTCCAATGCTATGTCTCCCTACTCAAAAGCTCTTCTGAGAGTAATTTCCAACTAGGCCACCTACTGAAGGTGATTAACTCAAAAGTGAGCTCCTAACAAGGGGGTAGCCCGTTTTCAGATAACTTGATGGATGTCTCATTTGCTGACATAAGGAGTTTAATTGGGAGAATCAGATTCTCCTTTTTGTCAACTTGAATTGAAAATTTGGATGAAGTTAAATGGATTTTATGAATCATAGTCAATGCCATACCAAAGAGGTTAGTAAGTGAAAAACTCTAACATTTTTAGGGTAAAGCCTGTGTCCCAGTAATTATACACCTAGTCAAATAAATACATATATATTGACATAGTTATTGAAAAAGCATTTTATTTTCAAACAAAAACGTTTAGCAAATAAGATACCTATACCTGACTTTTAAGTGAGTGATTTAAAAATGGTCACAAGGAAACTAAGGAATCAAAATATGGGCTCTAAGGATGAGGAAATCTATGATATCATATAATTATCTGGTAGCTTTGAATCAGTTAAAAGTGTTTCATAAAGTTTTCACAACTGAAAAATAATAGAATGTAAATATTAAAATATTAATTTTTGGATGTTTATGAATGCTATTTTCCATCTATGTCTAGATGTAGTCTTTATAATTTTTTCAGTTTTATTTCTGAAGCTTTATTATTAACATAATCAAGTATGTCATTTAAAGTCTAGTGCATTCTTTATCTTTTGGGGTTCTTAAGAAATTTATAGTGATAAAAGATACTGAAAAATAATGAGTTATAACTTTATGAATTGAAATGAAGTAAATTTCTGTATGTTTTAATGTCACAAAGAATGAAATAGTCATATATGTGAAGAAGTTAAAAAACATAAATATTTCCTTTCCTGTGTATCACTTGTCTGGAATGGATAGACAATATTTCCATGTGTATGGGAAATGGAAGAGTATGGGTAAAGACAGGTTGTTTTAATTTAGGTTTTTTAAGAAAAAATGCCTACGCCCAGGCGTGGTGGCTCACACTGTAATCCCAGCAACTCCGGAGGCTGAGGCAGGAGGATGGTAAGTTCAAAGCCAGTCTCAGCAAAAGCGAGGCACTCAGCAACTCAGTGAGACCCTGTCTCTAAATAAAATACAAAATTGTGCTGGAGATGTGGCTTAGTGGTAAAGTGACCCTGAGTTTAATCCTGCTCCCCGTTCCCCAGTAAAAGAAGCAGAAAATGCCTACATAATTTAAAAAATGGTCACAAAAGATGTATGCAAGAGATTAATTAGGAGAAATTCAGTAGCCCCTCCTTATCTGCAATTTTAATTCCTACAGTTTCAGCTACCCACAATCAGGCATAGTCAGAAAATACTAAGGAAAATTCAAGAAGTAATTAATAGTTTTAAATAGCATGCCTTTCTGAGTTGCTCGATGAAATCTTACATCACCCTGCACCATCTTGCCTGGTACAGAAATCCTGCTTTTGTTCAGTACTTTCCCAGCTTGAGATCCAACCCAGGCACCACTGATGTGGATTTAGAGCATTACAAACAATACCCATTCTGCTCCTCTACCTAAGAGAGAAAATGGGGAACTGGATTACCACTGCCTTTAAAACAAGACCGCACCATACCATTTATGTTTTGAATGCAACTCTTTCTATATTGATTGGTGTAGTTTCTTTTTTTTTTTCCCAAAGAGAGATCCAATAAGGTTATTTTAGCCATATTCTGGTTTTATTTTTGCCTTTTTTATAATTGTTGTCTCCATTGGGAAGTGATAATGTGGTGCTTGATAGCCTGGTTTTGCCAAATAAAATTATGTTCTAAAATATTAAATTTCAGTGATTTAAATTAATCCATGAAAAACAAAGTTTCTTATATTAAGATAAAATTAGCTACCTAATGGTTATAAATGGTTACACATAAAGAAATAAGAAACAATGAGACATACTATTTTTTAAATGTAAAGCAGCCAATTTAATTCTCTATTTCTCATTTTTGTTATTTATATAATGGGACTAATGACCCCTCACAGGGTTCCTTTGAGTATTAAATTATTCATATAGACATTGTACTGAAGAAAGCCTAGTATTTGGTTAGTTCTCAAAGAAAGTTTTGCTATTTTTATGCTTATTATTATTGTTTCACAATATAGCATCATAACTTAAGCAAATCTTTTAATAACAGATTAGATTGTTTGTTAGAATGACCATTGAAGTTTAGTCTAAATTCATAGTTTACCTATAAAAGTATTATTAATTACTCTACCTGGGAAACCAGGACTTCTTTGGGTAAACTTGCACATAATTATTTTGAATAATTTAATGTTTCTCTGACAGAAAAATTAATATAACAATAAAATCAGTCATTACAATTTATAAATGTTAAATGCCATATACTTGAATGTTTTATCTTAAGTAAATTATGGTCTTTTATGTAAAATAATGGCTGTTAGCAAGAAATTATGAAAATGAAAGAGCTAGATTATATCGCAAGATGATAATTAGACATTAAAACAGAGTAAGGTACCAGAAATTTATCAAAATGACAATGGAAATGAAGAAACAATAAAATATTAAATTGAAAAGAAAATAATTCTTGAATGCAAAGAAAATTTTAATTGGTTAAATCATGTTGTGGAATATAAAGTGAGATGTAATGATTTTAGGACTTTTTGCATCTTAGAAGAAATACATTACATTGAGAAATACATCTCATTGTAAAATCTCAAAGAGATTTTGGTAGAAATGAACCACCCCATTCCATGCTTAAATTTGAGATTTCATTCATGTGTTATATTAACTAATATGAATACAGCAAAGGTAATCATTTCATTAGACAGCTATTATTAAAAACTGACGAGGTTTGTGCACCTACACTTCTAGTTCTACCCACTTTCAGACATCCGTACCAGCAAAATCTCTGCTGTGAATTTCAGTGCATTTGGTACTTCTTTGGCAAATGAAATATATTTTAACTCTGGTTAAAAATTCATGCTGAAATTTAATGCCACAGTGATGGTATTGGGATGTGGGGTCTTTAAAGGTCCTTGTGAATGGATTTATGTCTTTATCAGAAGAATGAGTTAGTTTTGTTGGAGTGGGTTAGTGATGAATTCTGACCCCTTTCCAGTCTCTTTTTGTCTCTCACATTCTCTCTCTCTCGGGTGTGCTAACTCACCTTGTGCTGCCTTCCACCATGTTAGGATACAGCAAGAAGACCCTTCCTTGATGTGGCCCTTTCACATTGTTCTTCTTAGCCTCCAGAACTGTGAGAGATTCATTGTTTTTATAAACTACATAGTCTGAGGTATTTTGTTATAGTACAGAAATTGGACTAAGACAGATGGATTCATGGATGGATGGATGGATGGATAGATAGATAGATGATAGATAAAAGCAAGGGAGAGAAGAGAGGAGAGGAAAGGAAAGGAGAGGAGGTAGATATTAGATTTGGTCATTAGTTAATTCTCTAATGTCACTGCCTTCTATTCTTATCTTCTTCTGGGCCAGACTTCTTTAATTCCCCTTACTTCTATTATTGGAATAACCTAGTATCTTTTCCGCTGAAGACACACACTTTTACCACTGTCTGGAATTCCCCTCTTCACAAAGTTGAAACATTCACTTTTCAGGTTTTACTTAGCTGTTACTTTCCCAGGCAAGATCCTTTAATCACCCCATATCCCATTAAAATACCACTTATCCCAACACTGTCTCTGCTACATCCTGAGATGTACTTATATTTATGAAATATTTTAAATTTTAGACATATTTATTCATTTACCTTGTATTATCCTTATTAAAATGAAAGTTGTAGCCGGGCGTGGTGGCGCATGCCTGTAATCCAAGCGACTTGGAGGCTGAGTCAGGTGGATCGCAAGTTCAAAGCCAGCCTCAGCAACTTAGCGAGGCCCTAAGCAACTCAGTGAGACCCTGTCTCTAAATAAAATACAAAATAGGGCTGGGGATGTGGCTCAATGGCCGAGTGTCCCTGAGTTCAATCCCTGGTTCCAAAAAAAAAAAAAAAGAAAAATGAAAGTTGTAGGAGGTGGATATTTTGGATTATTGATTTTCTGTTATATATTAGAGAATTATCTATTTGAAATTAAATAATGCAAGAATTATTTATAGCACACCTAATTATGTGTTACTTGAAATTTTAAATATTATAATTGTGGTATTAGAAGTAGTAAAAATTTAAATAAAATATAAATAATTATTATCAGACTCAAACTTTCTGGTGGTAAAAACAATTGATGGAATAAGAAATGAACACATATATCAAGTAAAAGTTTACATATTCAGTTACCCAAGGAAAGTTAAATATAATTTATATACTTGAAAAATATTTTATAATTGGTGTAAGAGTAAAGGTTGAATCAGGTCTGGTCTGATCCGGTTTTGCATGGATAAAGGACATGGAAGTTCTGTTTCCTTAGAAACATCTTTATTAAAGTAAAGAGGAACTGATATGTCTGTTTTATATCTGTTGACCTACATGTAACCTGTGGTAACTATGTGTTGTCATGCAAACCATGGACTTACATGAATGTGGTGGTATAAAACAGGTGGGGAACCAAGTGTTTATGGTCCCTTATTACTCTCCACAATCTCTGCATACTCTGTGTGTGTCTGAGGAGGCAGGCACAGGAAGAGGCACACTTGGGAGCATCTGATGAGATGAGTATGTTGTGAATGAATTATCTTATACCCTCTGCTTTCAGTAAACCTAACTTGAGTCAGATTCAATTCTATTGCACATCGTAAGCCTGTTCATCAATTCAAACTTACGATCACTCTGTGCTGATGCAAAATATAATTCATACCAATAAAGACAAATAGCAATAAATGTCCTAACTGAAAAAAAAGGACAAGTTCACCAACAAAGTTTACCAAAGAGAAATTACTAATGATTAAGTAAATTATTGGAAATATGTAATTAAAATAAAACAGAAAATGAAATTGTTACAAGAAAAATATTTAACTTGTTAATATAATATTGTGAAAAGTGCTCCATGTCTTGTGGACATTATAAAAAATATTTCAAAGTTAATTAATAAATCTCTCTCTATATATTTTATTATATAGAGAGAACTATGTAGATAAATTACATGTATATGTATGAAATGTAATATAATTTCAATATTATTAAATATCCATAATTTATTATGCTGGCAGGTGAGGCATGCCTGTAATCCCAGCAGCTCAGAAGGCTAAAACAGGAGGATAGCAGGTTCAAAGCCAGCCTCAGCAATTTAGTGAGGCCCTAAGCAACCTGGGAAGACCCTTTCTCAAATAAAATATAAAAACTAAAGGGCTGGGGAGGTGGCTCAGTTGTTAAGCACCCCTAGATTCAATACCAAGTACCAAAAAAAGATATTATAGCTGATTCTTCCCCTTTATTCTTTATATTTAAATAGTTCTCTAGAATTCAAAAATTTTGATTACATGTTTTCTGTAATAAAATATCAATACTTTATATATGAATTTCTTCTGGCTCTTAAAGCAGATCTTCTCTGTAAACCATATGAAGTGATGTTATGAACACAGTTCTGAAAGAAATCTGTGAAAACTACCAATTTATCATCAGAAAAAGGTACAATATTTTGTTTTAAAAGTATAAGAAAGGATTTCTCCACCTAACAACAGCAATAGGAGAGGTAACTGCTGAATACATTTCTAGACTCAGTTTCTAAAATTCTCCCTTCACCTACACCTCATAAAACACAAACTTCCTAGTGAAAATTGCACTTTAATAACCTTTGAGATTGCATTGATATGAATATCAGTAATTGCACTTTATAATCTAGTAAAATTGCATGCAAGATTTTTTTTTAATTTTCGTTCTAAAAACAATAAACACTTTTATTTCCCATCAGTCAGTATGGGGGTTTAGGAGTATCATTTATCAATATATGATCATTGTTTTCTATCTAAATTAGCAGATACAATTGCAATTAAGAAGCCAACAGTTCTTTAGTAAACATCAAGTAAAAATTATAAATATGCGTGACACTCTGAAGAATATAATCACCTATCATATTCATTTGCTGCTTTTAATTCCTTTAAATGAGGCTGGGAAGAGAAAAGTAACACAAATGTAATGATTGAAGATCTCACAGTGACTTGTGAAGTGGCAAAGCTTTGTGTGCTGGAAGACTTACAGGATTCTTCTTCAAGGAGAAGGTCTTGAACAGGTCCTTAACAATTAAGGATAGATTTGGAAAGCTGAGACTAGCCAATCTAGAGGATGTAAACAAAAAATCCAAATGTCGATCATGTAGCATGGGAGTTCAATGCAAGGCGATCACAGTACCCGTCATTTTTCATGAAGTTATGAACTTCAAAACAGAGGCAATCGATTGCTATTTTTTAAAATCTGGGAATAATGTGGTACTCAGCTTGGTTTTTATTTTAAAAAATAAATAAAAAAGTGTTGGAAGGTCAAAGAGCAGAAAGGGAGAAAGGGAGGGCAAAGAATAGAGACATAAGAAAAGTGTTCTAGCATCAGATATAGAATATTCGAGAAAGGCAAGCCTCAATACAATGGGACTAGTTTTCTAGTGGCATTCTTTATTTAATGATAATTTCAATATTTGTAATTTTAAAATACTACACATATTCTTTAAATGTAAAATTATTCTTAATGTGAAAAAAGTATGAATAATAGATTCACACTACTGACATTATTTACATCATCAATATATAAAGTGTATTTCAAGAGTAACTGGGGACCCCAATATTCTTTCTGGCAGCCAGTTATGTTGAAACTGTTTTTGTAATAATTCCAAAATAGTATTTGCCTTTTTCACTCTGAATCTTTTATGAATACTCAAATTCAGAAGCTACACGTATGTCATCATTCTGACAGAAAATTGAAAATGTGTCAGTATATTCTTGTATTTTAAAAAATACCGTTTACATTTATAATACAATAAATATGAGTGGTGATATTTGACACAAATAAAAGCTTTCAAGATCTTCTGTAATTTGTAAGAGCCTACAAAGCAAAAGGTGGTGATCAGTGAATCAACATTTCTTCCTTCCTGACATAATTCTATCTTGTCATTTTCTAATGTGTGGATATCATTTAAAATTAGCTAACATTAAAAAGTGCAATTTAAAATATATACATCGATTGTGTGCTAATCCACTTTCTATTAATGTAACAAATACTTAAGATAATCAATTCATAAAGACAAAAATTTATTTGGATTCAGTTTCAGAGGATTCAGTCCACAGTCACTTGGCCAACTTGCCTTGGGCGAGGTAGCACATCCCGGGGAAAGAACATGGAAGAACAAGACTGCTCACCTCGTGGCCAGAGATGAAAGAGAAAGAGGAAGGAGCCACGGTTCCAGTATTCCTTCCAGAGGTTCATCACCAATGACAACCTCCTTCACTAGGACCCACCGATCAAAAGTTCCACCTCCTCACAATAGTGCTATGGACTTGGTATAAACCCTTTGAGACATGGACCTTTGGGGGACACTTATCTAAACCCTAGTACTTACTTATTAAATGTATATATACACATATATTTATTTATTTGTGGGAGTTGCTACCAGGCTTTTTTAATTTAATTTTTATTAGAGATATGTATCTTAAAAAAGTATATCTGTAATTTTTTTCAAATCATTTAATAGATGTATAAATACAGTATCTATAAATATCTCCTGTCCATATATAGGGTTTTGTTCATGTTCTAAAAATATTAAACATCTACATGTACTGTTTTTACTTATGTAAAATAGGTGTTTGCAGAGGTCCAGCCTTAGCAGGGGTCATGGCACAGCTTGGTGAGGGGAAGGCATCGGCGATGAGAATAAAGCTACACAGACTCAAAGATCTGAGGCTTAGTTTTAACTTTACTGTTACATGGCTAAGTTCTAAGTTCAACTACTGTTTCACACACGATCTATATATATCTGTACATTCAGCTTGAGTACATTCTTTTGAGGTTACATAGAAGGGGAGATGGTAAAGCTCTAAGGGAATGTGATGGACATAAGTATAATCAAAACAAATCAAGTTCTACTTTTCTAAACAAAACATCAATAAACCATTAACTGGTTCTGGTTTTCGTCTTATTAGGAACAATAAGAGCCGAGGCTATCCTTATAGGTTTAACACGTCATGATTTAAAGTTATGTCAAGGATAACAGCTGTACTTTAGACATCTCTGGGAGGCTGATATGCAGCATAAATACCTTTTGACCTGTCTATAGTATATAAAGTGGAGCTTCCTTTTGTTAATAGTTAAATGACACCCACGATACAGCTTCCCATCAATCTTATATGCAATCCACTGTGGTCCCTGAACTGTGAAAACAGTTTTACTAAGAGGGGAGCACATTCTGGTTTGGGCTAAAGGGGACAGGCAGTCTGGCTGCTTTAAGCTGAGAGCAGTGGATAATAACTCTTGTTGATCTGACCCAAAACATTTTTTCTGTTTGCTTAAGGTAATATTAATATGAAATCAATTAAGGCTTGAGCAGTGTTATTTTTATGTTCCAAATCATTTAATGTCTGATTATCTACTGAAATCTTTACCAATAACAATAAGAAATAACACAAAAACAAGAAAGAGCATGCCACGTCCACATTTCCCAGAAGATTAGACATCAAGAATCTTCATTATTCCCAGTGGAACCATGTCAAGCGCTGAGGGGAGTAGTGGTGGGCCTGGCAGGTATTTATAAAAATTCTTGTGTAAGTTTGTACAATTTTAGTCTCATTGGACTATACATACAAATGGACTGTTTAGATGCATTCATACTTCAAATGTATTGCTTGAATAAAAATTACTGGATTTCACAGGTCATCAATCATTATAGAAATCATTGTACTCATTCATATTCCTAATAATCTCATTGAACAAATAGCATTAGTTATTAAATATGTTGAAAGTAGCTTTCTTATTATTTAAATTTATATTCAAAATACTACAACCACTGTAATATATTCATATTTTTATCTTATTTAAATTTCTTACTTTTTTCCCATTTGATGATTTTAATGATTATAATCATTATATTCCATTCAAGCACTTTTTGAATTTTACAGATCAAACAGCATCATATGTTACATTTTCAACAGATATGTTCTTATTACTTGTATTTCATATATTTTGTTTTGACATTTAGCATATTTTCATGTTATCAAACATTATCATTTCAACATTGCCACAAAAATCTACCATAAGAACACTAATATTGGATTAAACACCACAGATCTCATTGTCAATTATTTCTCAGTTTTACATCCATGTGTTGAGGTTTAAATGAGGAGTGAACAAAGCATTATTTGAATTGAACTGAAAAATAAAAGGACAGACGTCTTCTGCATGTGTCCTCATCCTACTAGAACTAGTGTTTAGGCAAGTTCTACCTGGCAAAGGGAGGCACACATGAGGGGAAGCCTGATGACACAAGCTTATTTCCAGCTTTTTGTCTTCCTTCCTCATCTAAAGATGTGTACATGGATCATATAATTCATAACCTCTCTTTGGGCACAGCACATTTAAAGTTCTTCCTTGTTGTTTTATAAATTAACATATTTTTTCCTTTTATTAATGAGCAATATTCCATTGTATCAATGTTTGGATATTCATTCACCTATTGGAGGACATCTTTGCTTACACAGTAATTTTACTTATTAGCAGTTTAAAAAATCATTAATATTTTTCTACATTGGTAGATATACTTATATGACATTTTTAATGTTTGCAAAGTGTTTTGTGAAGTTTTAGTCTCTTAATATGCTACAATTTGTCTAAATAACTATTGGTTGTTAACAACTTTACATGAAAATGTTGGGCAAAAAGAACTTTAAAACTAAACCTTGGACACCTCCATGACCATTTCCTTTGTCTAGTTTTCTAGAGTTCAGCTTTTAGGGTTGAGAATATAGAAAATTTGGGTGCTTTTGGAATCAAAGTTTTATGAAATTGATTATTTTCTCTAAACCACTCATTTCACACCTTTTTTTTTTTGAGGAAAAAATCACTAGAATAGAGCAATGACAGAGGGGCAAGAAAGAGGAAGAAGAGATTGTGTATTTCAGATTTTACATGAGACTAAATTACATGACTAAAATCAATGTGAAAATAACAGATTAGGCCAATTATAGAAAATACTTTACCCATAGAGATAAAAATATTTACATTTGTAGCAATTAATTCCATGTAGGAAAAGATGTACGTTATATTCTTCCAAGACCACTGGTAAGCAGCCTATTCTTTACCAAAATCCACAGGTGGAGTATTTCATATTATATTTCAGTCAATATAAACAATTCATTAGTTCAGTGAAAACATTAATCAAATTAATACTTTCAGTAAAAATAAATGTCTGATTTCTGGATTATATTGATTTCAAAAGATTTATTGCTTTTCCTAAATATTATCTTAATGTGTATATATATATTCTCTTTCCTCCCCAATCAGCTACGTGAAGTTAACATTTGGATTCATATATTATGAACAATATTCTTTTTTCCTTTAGCATGTTAGAAAGTATGAAACCCATAGAACAATTTATTATTGCTTTCAACTTTCATTTAAAGCTCCAAGTCCATGGTAAAGAAAAATTAATTTATGATTTTTATGCTAGCATGCACTTAAGTCATAAAATCTTGCATTTTAAAGAGCTACATAAAGTTGAATACTCTATTGAGCTTTACTCCTTAGCTATTAAATGCATATATATTTTTTTTCCTCTTGAACTAAGAGGTGGCATATTATCAAGAGTAAATGAATCCTGAAATTTATGAACTTCAGCATTTTAGGTACTCCAGTTTTCAGGAAAGCTTTATTTTGGCAGAGCCTGTCAACCAACCTTTAATAAAATTGGGTGTCTAAGTCTAGTTTTCAGAACTTCCCTTCCTATTGATACATCATGGATGCAAGAACCAACAACTGACATTTATGAGAGAAACACTAGCTCATTTTCTGAAATAATTTTACCAGTTTTCCTTCTTGGATTAATTCAAGTGTTTATAATATAATTAAAGTTTCAAGATCTTCAAATCTTAAGTACTTATGATTTTGTCACCATCAGTATACAGAGGAAACTAACCTGTGGATTGTTAGCTCAAAGATATAAGCTTTGTTAAAGTTATAAGAATAGAAATCAATCTATACATTGTGGAATTAAAAGAAATTATCATTTAGAAAGCATTGATAATTTAAACTTTATAACATATTAAACTTAGAAAGGTTTCAAGCCTGGTAATTTATATAAAATATATTTAAAATTTGGGAGGATGGTATGTGATTTGTATGAGTTTATTATCAGCAAGTTCTCTTATATAAAATGAATCTAAATATATATGACATTGATTTTTAACAGTATTAAGGGTAAATAAGTAATGCCTTAGGGAAATTTTTTTTCATTCCCTTGATAAATACTTAAATTACTGGCATATAATGGTTGCCATCTTCTTTTATGCATAAAGGAATAGACCATAGATGGGTGCACTTCTCTGTTATTAAAAATGTATTAGATTCCAAAACCAATCTCATGATGTAGGCAGAATTAAGAATTTTTCTAGAATCATTAGACAGATCTAAACTTAAAATCAATGCAAATAATTTCAATACACTTTATGCTGTGAAAATATATAACTTACTAATACTTGTTTTTTGTGATTATTAACATCCTTTATAACACCAGTAAAAAGAAAATGTTGAAAAAAGGGCAATAAAAATATTTAAATTTGTACAGCTAAGTTTTCATTAGACATAGTAATATATTTCCACATTACCAAGAATTACCTAAGGATATATATATACACACACAAAATATACAATTTTGTGTTTAAGCCTTCAAATTAATGATATTCTGCATGTATCTTTTTGCATCTTGCTTAATTTGCTAAATATTGTTTTGAAAATTTACAGTTGTAAAGATTATCCTTTAATTTGCATGCACTTTAATTCTGAAGGTATTCCATTTCATGGATAATTCAGATTTCTTTGCACGTTGCCTTGTGCCCATAGAAGTTATTCCCATTGATTCTTTCAACCTTGCTGCGTAGCAAGTCACGTCTTCTTCAACTTTGTGTTATCTTCAGAAGAATCCATAATTTTCTCATAAATTTTAGTTATCTGCCTTAGAGAGATACTATTCAATTTTAAGAGTGAAAAGTGCAGCCACTCTAAATTAAAATTTTGATCTCAAAGTCCAGTCCTTCTCCATTTACCTGCCCCAGGCACCTGCAGCAAGGGGGGGATTTATTATCCTCAGTAAGTGTTTCTCAACCTCCTCTTTCATATTCTGATTGCTTCAAATCAAAGCACACAAAGGTGACATGAAAATAGCTCTCCTTAGGCAGAGGTGTTTGTGTTTCTTAGAAGTGCCCTCAGTCAGGACAAGGTGTCATTAGGCTGTCACAGGACACTTTCTCTGACATAGGAGAGTTCTCTTTGACATTTATATACACTACTGCCTCAGAACCCACCCCAGGAGCCCCTCCCGTGTGGAAAGAGGGGAATTGAAGGAAAACATCTCTTGCCTCACTCATCACCTTCCATGGGGAAGTTGTGAATAATCAAGTGGCAACTTTCTGAATCACTAATTTTACTCACATAAGTTTCTGCTTGCCACCATTAATGTTCTCAGCACAACATTTTGTTGTCCCATTCAATACCCTGCTCCTGAATGACTTAATCATGAAATCCATTGCTGGTAATGTCTTTATCCTCCTTAAAACACTTTAAAGGCTTTTGTAAACTCAAACATGTATAATCTTGTCCCTATTTTTTTTTGCATGTCACCTTTTTATAATATTTCATTAATAATCTTGTTGTTATGCCTTTCTAAACGAGTCACTATTAATATGGAGGTGGTGTTAGAGCCATTGCTATTGGAAGTGCCCTAAAATGGATCACTTTCTCATTTAAAATTGCATTTTGAATTCAATGTTTTTTTTTTTTTTTTTTGTTCCTGAGTTTACTTTCCTTGTTTTTGAGGAACATTTTAATTAGTAGTTCTCTGATGAGATTTGTTAATGGAAAATTCTCTTCACCCACTTACCCCCATTTTAATGTCTTTCACTTGATGTTTAACTTAAATGGTTTTGTAGAATTCCTTGTAGAGCTGTTTAGCCCTAAAATTTCCTCAGCTTGCCTTAACCCTTTAGGCCCCATCATCCTATATAGAGTTGAAACCTTGGAACTTAGTAGGTTAACAAGCTTGTTATCAATACAATCACACTTGCTTAAATTTTAATTTTTTGTTGGTATTTTACAATGATAGTATGCTTATGTATGTGTTCATGTATTTTTTGCTAAAGATATATTTAACTTTTGAAAAAGAGAATCATGTAGAATATCAAAACAGAAAAAACAGCCATTATTTAATATGGTTTTGTCCAACACTTTAGTCTATGTTTCCGAAAATCCTGAAAGATATATCAAGTCATTTCCTCTTTTCTATATCCCAATCATTATCCTGTATTCTTAGTTATTTCCCTCCATTTAAAAATTTGCTAATATTTCATAGTAAATGTATTTAATCTGATGTTTAGCTATTTTGAAATTTCTTTTAGTTTCAATGACTATTTTATTCTACTTATGCAGTTCATTCCATTTGCAAAATTGCCTTTTCCCTTTTTATAATGTAGTGTCTGCTTAAATTTTATAAAAGTGTAGAACATTTTTTTTTTTCAGTATTGAGTATTGAACCTAGGGTGTTGCTCATGTTGCAGGTGACCTGCCACTGAGCTACATCCTTAAACATTCTATCATCATGAGTTCTTATTGGTCTAGTTTTGAAGCTCATTATGTATGCTGATTCTTGCTTCTGGCAGTTCATTTCTGCGTGTGATTTGCAATTTTTAAAATGTGTAGTCTGAAATTTGCATAACACCAAGTTGTTATAAATTTTCCCCTGTGAGACTCCCTCCTGTCTTGTTTTATGAACATCCCTCCAAAACCATTTGCCTTTGTATCTTTGTAGCTACAGGAATTTTATCCCATTTTGAACCATATAACTTTTGCATCATATTTTCTAGCACACAGATATGGTTCAAATTTCTAGCCAATTTCTGCGTGAAGTATAAATTTAAGCTTTCATATGTATAGAGAAATTTTTTCTGGGTCAGATTCAAGGCAAAGGCAGAATTTATTTATTTTTTTTTTCCTGTGCCAAAAGATGATTTTTATTTTTTTATTTTTATTTTTTTTTTACTAATCCAGTGAGATTTATGGCTTTAAGAGTCCTGGTTATGGAGGTTTCTCTCAGTTCATACTCCCTGATTTATAGACCCTTGTGTGGGATTAACACAAAACACCCCTGGTGACTAATTCCATTAACATGGCAGTAACAACATCTGCCTATGGTTTCACTATCGATTATCAATTCTCCATTTACTTCTAGTAGTTAGAGATTTTCCTTTCCTGAAAACTCAGCTATGCATTTAAAATGGTGTTTATTATATATCATCCTTCTTTTCTAGATACTTGTAGCAGGAGGATTTTAGTTTTTATTATTATACTTTAATATTAGACATGAAAAATACTTTTAGCCACAGTTTACAAAGTTTTTATATAGTATACCTATGCTGCTTTAATTAGATAAAATCTAATATTTATTAGATTAGCTTTGTTTCAAAATGTATCAGAAATAAACTACAGATACTGTGAGATAATTGTAATAAGATTCTAGCATCTGGATCAGACATTGATCACATGTTGATTCCAATATCAATTGAACAAGAATTGTTTTTAGTAGTCTTTGCTATAATAGTTAAGCAAATGGATTTTGAAACCAATTCCTTTACTATGATTTCTCTACCTTTTGGATGTATTTCCCTGTGTTTTCTTATCTTAATTTCTTCAAATGTAACAAGAAGAAACAATGTGCCTAACAGAGTTTTCTAATAGATTGTGATAATATATCATATTGTTCTGGCAAGGTTATGCTAGAGTAACATGCAAATGCAAATTATATTGGCTTGGCAGAAGAAACATTTATTTCTCAGTCACATCAAATCTGACATGCTTCACTGGGAATGTCCTCTAGCTCCTGTTACCTCAAAAAACCAGGGTCTCTTTATTTTGCAATGCTGCTGGGTCATCACAAACCATGTGCTTATAAAGCTTCTAATATCCCTGCAGCAGGGAAGAAGAATTGGCCAAGGCTCACTGGGTCAATACTGCCCCAACCTTTAAGCAGCACACATCGGTCCTTCTCAGTCACTGTCTTTTAACCAGAAATGTTCACGTGACCCCAACTTAAATAGTTGGAAGGCTGGATAACATGGGGAAGCTCACCGATGAGCAGTTCCTGTCTTTACCACAAACATGGAAAATTTATAATAGAACCTTGTCCATATTAAGCACTCAAAATATATTAGCTATTATTATAATAAATAGCAATGTGGTTAGTAAATTTACAGATGAAGCTCTGCTAGTGTTATTTCATTAGGATTCTTACAAGTGCAGGCATTATGCTACAGCATATAAATATTTGTGGGTTCTTTTATTAAGGTTGTCAAATTCATTTTGAGAAAAAAGATCATTATAAATTTATCATAAGCATTTGACTGCTATGTCCATTTCATCAGATAAATGACAATAATAAATATATTTCTCTAATATATCTGTGAGTTTTTAAATCAACTTTCTAATTTGCCTTCATTAGCTTAACAAATTGGTTTTTCTGTTAATTTGCATTTATTTAATTACTTTTGTGAGATTGAACAATTTTATATATTTATATTGGACATTAAATTCTGGCGTGCGGGAAATTATCTGCTTATAACCTTTTTCTATTTATCTCTTCATGTCTTCAGTGTTTTTCTCTCATCAAATTGTATTGGCTATTTATTTATGAGCAAGCATCTTGTGTGTGGACTGTAGCTAAAAATGTTTGCTTTCATTTTCATGACACTTTTATATCTGTGTATATGAAGAAGTTTCAAAAAATATTTTAAGTATCATTTTATGTTCCTCTCATATTTGTTATAAATTTCAACATTCATTTTTGTAGTAATAATATAAAGTCAGTATTATTGCTTTTATTTTACGGATGAAGAAACCGAGACATACGTTCCAAACCTTCGTGGCTTGTGTGTTGCATAACCAGGATTCCAGTCAGGAATCCTTTAAGGTTGTTTCCTAAAATGATAGGGCTCTTTGCAGTAAGCCCCATTAAAACCCCATCCTCCAAAGATACCCATCTCATAATTCCTGGTATTTGTGAACATGTCAATTTATATGGCAAAAAGAACTCTACAGTTGAAACTAAGGTTATGACTTTGAAATAAGGTGGTCTGGATTTTCTGAGTAGGCCCACTCTAATCTCATGAACCCTTAAAAACAGAGGACTTTCCCAGCCTTCCATTGACCAAGTGTGAGAAGAATTCAACAGGCCATTTCTGGCTCTCAGGAGTAGAGCCCAAAATGAGGACCAGGCCTGGGCTTCCGGAAGGTAAAGACAGCCACAGCGATTGACAGCTAGCAAGGAAACTGAAATGAGCAATTCAGACAAAAGGTATGGGATCCTGCCAACAGCCTAAATCAGCTTGCTAGCAGATTCTTCTCAGAGCCTCCTGGAAAGCAACTAGCTGGTTGTTGTCTTGATGAAACCCTGAACAAAGAAATTAGCTAAACTGATCTGACTTCTGAACTAAAGAGCAGCGAGATTATAAATTTGTATTGTTTTAAGTTTCTGTATTGGTGGTAATCTATTATGGGAAATTAAAAAAAAAATGAAGGCACCTCCTTCTAGTGAAGTGACATCTACAATTAAAAACTTCTTTCTACCCTATCTTATTCAGAAATTTCTTATGATTTATTCCATTCCTCCATAGTATTTATCTGTTAGGGCATATTCCTGCACACTTGCACAGGAAGTTCCAGAGTTACTACATTTGGTATACTCAACCTGTCTTGTGCTTGCCCTGGTCTCCAAGGTTAATAATCTGGTTTTCAGGTTAAAGGTGATGAACCTGTAAGACTCGGGGAGGCATCAGCTGCTCCAGGTAAGGGGAAAGGACCCAACTCCCAGTGCACCCACCTACCTGAACTGCAGAGTTCTGCCTCTGTGTGTTGGCCAAACAAGCTTGTTCTTAAAGAAAATGGGAACTCAAAGGAAGTTCTCTTCTTTGGATGATGTAATATATCATCCTGGTGAATCTGGGACTAGGAATGTGTTTGGAGAAGTGATTAAGGAACTTGCAGAGCCTGTATCAATTTTCATGTTTCCTTATCATTGATGATGCCCTGATTTTATTCTTCAGATTCGTGTAGCCTGTTCTTTTGCCCTTGGCTTCTAGAATCAAAGATGCTAAATCATTGCTTCACGACAAGGTGGGTGGGGTACAAGAGTGGAACTTCTCCAGAGTAACCTGCATAGTTGCCTCTCAATGAGAATATTGTTATCCACCCAATTCTGTCCTCCCTTTCTGTCACCCTCTGCACACTATCTTCCAAAGAACTTCAGTTTTAAAAAGAATTCTTCATTATTAATTGCTAATTCTAGAATCCAAACTTCTCTATTTAGTTTTTTGGGTTTTTTCCAGCATTGATTTTTAGGTGTGAGTCAATTTTTCACTCCATTCCTGTGGCCATGTCTAGTTGTGGGTCCCTTTACACCTGATATGAGTTCATCACTACTGTCTTAACTCTGACTCTCATAGTATCACAATGATGATAATATAGACATGAAAATAGCTTCTACTGACTGTAGGCAAAAGGAAAGGACTGGCATTAGGGATAGCCTGGTGGGTTCTCATTTAAGACATTTGGAGAGAAGTTTTTCAAAGCAAGGCCTTTGCAGTTTGATTACAGGTAAAATATGCAACCTCTACTTTCAAAGAAATAGAACCAAAACATCTGAGTAAACAGTTCATAATCTCAATGAAATTAAAGAGTTGGTTTGTTGAGGCAGAACAGAGCCAGTGATGCAGTGTCTTCTTTTAATTATAAAGTTAATAAAGACAGATCATGTTATTGATCGTTCCCATGGAACATAATCATACTTTATAATGTAAGAAAATACCAAATACTAAAATTTAAGGTAAACTTAAAGTAGTAGAATTTCTGAGCTCAGTTAGGACCCTGCTAATCTTTTAACACCTTTAAGGTCTGAATTTAACATCTAATCTCATGTTTCTTTGGAGGTCAAAAGCTAATTATTGGAACATTTCTTTCATCTTCAGTAATTCTGCATATTCATTTATTTATTTCTTTTAGATATGAGTTGTCAGGATTTCTTATAAAGATTTTTTGTCTACTTGACAAAAATTTCAATGAATTTATTGATTCAATTAATCAGACAACATTTGATGTTTATGCTCCTACCAGAAGACAAATGCTAAAACCAGATTGTGCAGGAAAGAAGGCATTTGATCACAAGCATTTTATAATGTATCTATGCAACATAGTAATTTAAGTTATCCAATGTTTACATCCAATATGTGTATCCATATACACTTTGGGGCTCAAATATATATTTCAACAGACTAATTTTCTCTTTATCTTTGTTACACCTAATTCTTGCTGAATGTTCATAATAGAGGCTATTGTTACAAATATCCAAATATCTTCTTTTCATTATTACATCATGTGAAATAAGAATAGCCACGGTCCTGAGCCAGGAAACAGCACCAACCTGATTTACTGAATTTCATACAGGGTATTCAGTGGAACACATTAATTTCAGCTCTGATACTGAATGAATTGGACAATCCAGAGTGCTCTTGTCTCTTGTCTGTATCATCTTGAAAAAGATTATAATGCTTAAAAAGTATGATAAGGCAGGTCAAGTGAAGCATAGTAGAATCACATGTTTAGTATCTCACAAAATTTCTAATCAGTTGCTAAATAAATTATTGAATTTCCTTTCTTTTTCTTCATGAAATGTTTCCTAATCTGCTAACTTATATGATCTACATTAATTTTATATATAATTATATTCACATTTATACACACATATATATGCACACACTGAATTTTTATGGATCTCTGTTTTAAGAATTTTCTAATAATTTGAACTAGACAAAATGTCCTCCTAAACTTGGATTGTGTAACTTTATCACATTGAGATATGTCATTTGTACCAATAAAATTTACATTCTGTATGTGATTGACTATTTAGCATTCCCCAAACATGAATATATTTTGCTAACTCTGAACACATTTATACATGTTAGTCCATAACCTTACATATCTATGTTCTTTGTATAGTCTGAGATTTTTGGTGAATAATTCTTTCCTATCTGTATGATGTGAAGAGTGCTAGAAAAATCTATCCAGTGCATAACACTAGTTGGACTGAATACACACCTCAAAAATCCTCATATCCTAAATAAATTTTAAAATCTGCATTCAAAAAAAACTTCATTTCCTGCTCAATTTAAAGTTACTTTAATAGTATCACCATGCAAACATTTCCAGTTCTTGAAATTTGTCATACTCTTCCACGATCAAGTCAATCACTTAATTGTTATTTTTCCTTGGCATATTTTTAGCATCCAAGCTGTCATTCCCTTTAAAATTTTTACTACTTTAGTTCAGAATTTATACATATTTTGCGTGAATTATTGCATTAATTTTGCGTTGACATCCATGACTCCAGTCCATTTTTTTCCAATTTCATAAATCTTACCAATGTTATCTTAAAAAAAAAATTACTTCTCATGTTAGATTGCTGGAAAATACTTGTAACAACTCCCCTCATCTTTTCTGCAGCCTTTGGAACGGGATTTTGCGACACTTCTAATTAATGCTCTTTTTTCCCATTGCTTGAATCTGGTTTGACATTGTCAATTGTTTTAAATGAAAGAATGTAACTGAAGTTCTGTTCTACCATTTCTAAGTTTGGGAGTTCTTTAGCTTCTGCTTTTGCTGTCTTCAAACACAATGCTACTGGATGAAGGAGCCCAGACTAAACTACTGAACCTTGAAATCAAATGGAGCAGAGACACTGACGTGGTATAAGTCATACTTCTAAATATGTCTACAACTGAGAAACAATCCCATGCAATGTACACAAATCATCTTCAGTAAGACTACCAAAAGAACCACCAAGGTGAGCCAAAGACAAATTTCTATCACACATAATTGTGAACAAATAAAATAATTATTTTAAAGCACCAAGATTGGTTATTACTCACAAATACATAAGTGATACAGTAATTGGTGCTCAAAAGTGGATGTTGCCTTAAGGAATATAAAAATTCTGACATTGGCTTTGGGATTTGCAACAAATGTTTACTGTTTGCTCAGCCTTGTGTGGTGTGCAAAACAGTGTTGAAGGCTGGAATAGGGACTTGTTGAAGTCCGGATAAAGGACAATTTATGTTATGTATAAACATTTGGAAAAACTGTTATCTGTGGTAACTTAGCAGATAGAACCCTGCTGAGGAACTAAAGACAGGAAGTGGAGTGGATCATCCAGCTTATGCATTTAGCTCCACCAGCAGAGACCTAACAGGACCATGTAAGTGAGCTCAGGCAAAACCACAAGGAAAAAACAAAACAAAACAAAACAAAACAAAAAACGAAAACACATACTAAGTCTAGCATAGGTTATTGGATCATAGAATTGTGAGAAATAAAATGATTCTTGTTTTAAGTAACTATATTTTCAGTTGGTCTAGTATTCTCTTCTTTTAGCAAGATAATTTACTATTATGTGATTTCCTACATAATTAGTTAAGTCCTTATAAGACTCAGATGCCAGGTGATTTACATTTAAATTACTCTTCCTTAAACTTTACCCTTCTTTGTTCTTGTCAATAGGCCTCTACTATGCACTGATTGTTTCATATTTTAAATAATCTTTCATACTCATTGCAATAATTAGTATTTCCTATATTTTCCTGTTCGATCATTCAAGTAAACCACTTGGTTATTTTTCAGAATGTAGATAAATATTATATTTTGAAAGTCCTCTCTGACTTTCTAACTTGTCTATTTATTGAAATATACTCTAAAATGTCATATAATCATCTTTTTCTGACTGGTAAGATAACAAAATTTTGTTGTATGAATATCCAATTTGTTGAACTGAACTTTTCAATTAGTGTCAACAAAATATCTACAATTAAGGAAAAGTTTAGAGAAAGTATTTTGAGTCAAACTACTATATTCTTCTTGTAACATAACTATATTCTCTTTATTCTCTTTGCCACATGCTGAATAAAATTTCCATTCTCTTTAATTCATGCAATTAGACCTGTTTTCCACTGAAATTCAACAATGTCATGTTCTTTGATTTTAAATATTGTCTCTTTTCTACTCTGTGTATGTTAAGAGGCTTTTTACCAAGGTATCAGTTCTCTTGACTGAATTTATGTAGATATTTAAGCACTAAAGAAACAGTGAGGGAAGCACCAGTTGCAGAGTTTCAACCTTGTAAAATGACTCCCTACTGCAGTCCATTGGTTTCCACATAAAAAACTCCTGTAACAAGAACAATAAGTAACTTGCAAGCTGGTAAAAGCTGTTTTTCAAGTAACTAAATCATGACAATGAAATAAATTCTTAAATGGTTGGTGAAGTATATTGTTTATAGTAAGACAGATGCTTTCTTTAGCTTATTAAAAAGAAGAGGCAGCCTTTTTTTTTGTTTCTATTGATGGGTTTATCCAACTATAAAAGATGCATTTCCTTGTTTTTACCATTTCATTTGGCTGATTATTACCAACACAGTGAACTGGTAAATGCTAATTGTAATTGGGTATTTTTTGAAAGTAGATTAAAATAAAGTTTAGGATATTTCCCCCTTAGTTCATAAAATAAAAGGAAAAGTACAAGTTACAAAATTGCTTCATTAAACAAAAAGATTAAAATATATAAAAATAGGCACTGAAACTGGAACCACAGATTATATTACACAATTTTTGAGAATTTCAATCTCAGGATGAATAACCAGAAGACAGCTTTTTAAACTTTGGATGCTGTTAAAAATAGACTTTAACTCTACAAAGAAGTATTTTTTAAATCATACCTTCGAAGCTGTGATCCACCTACCAAGTTCTTGAACAGTATTGTATTTATAGTAGACGGAAACTTAAGCATCAATTCTAATTTTTTCTGCAAAAAATTTTGTTATCAAATGGCAACTTTTGATTTGAATTCTCTATCATTAATTTTCATAAATATATTGCTTTTCAAATAGAAATCATCAGGAACAATGACAAAGCCTGATCCATTCAAGTTAACTTACATAACTATTGTGTACAAGCTGTACACTAGTGATATGATTTGCACTTTGCGGTTAGGGAGCAAGTAGTGTTTAATAGTTGAAATGCAAATTATGACATCTTCCTCAAGTAAAACTACACAACATCATTATTTTATTTTGATGCATAAAATGTCCATACTCAGTACACTTTTCTTTGGAAATCTGAGTACTTGGAAAATTGATGATCTTGCTATTACTATGAAGTTAATTGATATTTCATGTGTACAACAGGAGAATCTACAGAATTAATATCACTCGTCTTAGGTATCACTTTCTAGATATTGAGTATTCCAGGCAAACAGAAATATTATCAGTCTTAGATAATTATGAGTAATGAAGATTCATGGATATTAAATAATTTTTATTTGTTTTGAATAATTAAGTATCTTAAATACATAATAATTAGAAAAGAAAAGGAAAATTACTTTGAGTAAGCCATTTGGCGATAAGTCATCAGGAATTGAAGAAACACAAAGAAAGCAGTAAGTATAATACCACTTCCATCCTCTCAGGGTCTTGACTAGGTCCAAAATGAAATTAATATAAAGCAGATTATTAGAAGAGAAGCATATAAATTTATAAAATAAAATTTGATTGTAGCACAGGAACCCTACAAAGGAAATAAAGACATTAAATAAGCAGTTAAATTCTGCAAACTTATATACTAAATTGGACAGAGAATAGTAAACTTTGAAAACTTCACAAGACAAAGGAATTGGTGTAGGTTAGTTAACTGGGCAGAGACATGGTTAGGAAGATAACAAACTTGTTAGTTTAACAAGGTTTGTTTGTACAGAATTCTTTGGGTCTCAATTTTCCATCCTTGATGACAAGACAATTTTTTCTGCTAATATAAGGAGGATCTCATCAACATGATTTTTTTCTCTAACTTTTAAAAAACTACATGAAGGTCAGAGAGATTTTCCTGTACTTCTACTTTTGAAGTGCCTTTAACTTATTCAATATGCCAGTGTGGTAAGTTTTTAAACTCCTTTGTGAGCAAAATCCAATATTCCATTTTACAGGATTTGCTACCAATAATATTGAAATACTAGCATTTGTGCTGATATTAAAAAGTGAGGTATAATTATTACTTCATCAACACTTCATGATCAAATGCTCCATCTGAAAAAAATCTCCATGGCTCAGAATGTCTCTTCATTCCCTGAAGCAATTGATTCTAGGAAAGATGAGTGGGGATTAGTGGAGATCTTGGTCAAAACAAATTATCTTAGAGAAAAAGGACTCAAATTCTAAGATAATGGACCTGGTCCTCTAAGAATGAAAGAGAGAGTGATGAAAGAATTTAACCTAGAAGAGGGACGTTAGCCAAGCTGGAAGGATGGTCTGGGGATTCGTCTCCTGGTATCCTGTTCTCCCCAGTCTATTCCCCCTTTTCTCCATTTGAAATTTCATATAATTTTCCTTTTTTTTCCATGACACTATTTAAAAAACGTCTAGAAATAAAACTACTGGAACCAAACTGATTTTGGTTTACAACTTATTAATAAACATGAAAATGATATTTTTAATTCTATCAGTAACCTTAGATAAATAAATCATAAGAAAATATCTTCAAAGATAAAAAAGAAGTAAATCATGTTAAAATGTATTCCAAAGGATTGTATTCTTGTCTCATTCTGATTTGCAGGTTGGAATAAAATTCTAAGCCTGAAAAATATAGATAATCCAGATCTCAAATTCATTAATAAAGTTTTTCATTAATGAAAGAATTTCATTATGTTGAAAAGATACTTGTGTTTCACTGCTTTAAAAGATACTGTATACCAGAATAACTGTGGCAATCCTCAAAAACTCCAGTGAGCTAAAACTTGTCTGTAATATGGTTAAAATTTTTGTAAGAGGGAATATACTTATTATTTCAATACACAATTGACTCTCAAAATAATTTTCAGTGTCAAGGAATAATAAAAAATAATGGTGATAGCTGTGTTTTGTTAATTAAGAGAAAAATTTGAGAGTCTAAATACAAAAAGGATCTCAGTGGTTCCTGGTGCTCTAAAATGGTCCTTAGGTAAAAATGTGCTTTCTCCTTATGTCAAAGTTACCTATGACACACTACACTAATCAGTTTAGCAGGTCAAAGGGAGCAAGTGACGTCATTCTCACTGTGCCTTGAACTTCCTTGCTCATTGAAAAGACATCAGTGTTGGGACTCAGAAGATGACACCCCAAAGTACAGCACTTGAAAATTCTGAGAACTTTGAACTGAAAAAAGAATTCTAGGAACCATGGTCTTGCGGTCCAGAATTCTGTCTCTCTTAAGTTCCTTATCTGACAAATCGAAGTTCTGCTTTCTGTTCTCCTAAACGAATGCTATTATCTTGAACCCCTTCCTATAATTTCTTCCCACAGGGAAGATTAACTGACAGGAAAAAAAGACTAGAATTGAAGCTATATCCAGAGACCAAAATGAACTTTGTCTTATGCTCTTGTTTTTTGAGCTGATTCATGTCCTTTAAAAACCATGTCCTTTTTCTCTAGGTCATCTATACCCTCCAAACACACCTTCTCCCTTGGAAGATGGTACATAAACCTCTAAGTTTTTTGGATTACTGTGTACTCATTTTCTGAGATTCTCCAGGCATGTGGTAAAAATGTATGCCTTTCCCCCTTCTAATCAGCCTATTGTCCGCTTATAACAGCAGACTTAATTTATTAATATTTAGAGAACAGAGTTGGAAAGTTCCTTTTGCCTAATGTTATCCAACACAAGATTAGATAACCTTTATTTTCTTAGTATTTGGTAGACATAGAAGTAACAAGTAATTACTTGTTAAGTTGCATTCAATAATTGATATAGGGAGAAAGAAAACGACTTGATTTTTTAAAATATTATTGATATTGTGAGTTTTCTGGAAGTAAAGAAAATTAAAGATAAAATCAAAACTACTACCACAGCTATGACAAACCTGACTGGATGTATCTTCTCAAAGCTGTAAGACTAACTTGTATCATTACTACTGGTTAATGCAGTATGGTTCACCAAGGTAAGTAATGTGATGCAGCTGTGAGCAGAAATGTATTTGAATTTGTCACCTTGAAGAATCACAAAAACATGAGAACAAAAAATGGCATGTGCTAGATCTGGTGGTTCCTAAACATGTTATTTCTGTACTACATATTAAGTACTTACTTTCTGAATCATGTGGAAGTTTTAGGGTTTCCAAGGAAGAATTCTTAGGGAGAAGCAAAGGTGAATGAACTCTTGAAAAGTTGGAGCAGCTGCAGCTGATCAAAGGCCAAATGTTTTCTCTGATATTCAGAAACTAATTCACAGTAGCAGGTGGGGGACAGACAGGGAAGAATAGGGTTACTCTATGTTAGGTGGAGGGGAGTAAAGGAAGGGGAAGTGGTATGGGGGAAGGAATGATAGCAGAGTGAAACATTATTACCTCATTTACATGTATGACGCATGACTGATGTGATACTGCAATATGTATAATCAGAAAAATGAGAGATGACACTCTATGTATGATATATTAAAATGTATAAATGCATTCTACTGTCATGTACAATTAATTAGAACAAATAAAATTTGGAAAATATAAGTATTTTAATACTGTAACAACTCAACAAGTATAACAGCTGAATATCAAACCTGTCCATGTGTGTCCCTACCCTCCATTCCTTCATGAGGCTCTGTGCCAGCATTGTGGGAATTTTTGTGAATGAAATAAAGAATAAAAAATGGTCCCTAAATTAAAGAAACAAACCACATTGTGGAATAAACTAACAAGGCAGAATGATAGAGTCTGCAATGGAGGATGTACTAGTTTAAATTTGGAAAGGAATAATGAACCCCCACCTCCCAGAAAAGTAGAGAAAGCTAGGTCAAGAAAATGGACATTAGAGATTGGTCTCTAAGACTGTGCAGTGGTTTATTAAGTAAAAGAAGAAAATAAACTTTTCCCAAAAGTAAAATCTGACAGGAAAAATGTCTGTGTTATAAGTATCAGTCTACTGAGGATAATTGACTGTTGTTATTGAATTTGAGCATTGGCCATTTGAGTTTGGAGTAACCTGGTTACTAATGATGGCAATTGCTCTTCGAAGACTGATTTATTCTTGCCTTGAGTCTGGCATTTTTTAAAAAGACTATGTGGTAGAATAATACATATTTACATAACAATCCTGACAAACTTGAGTAGGGTAAATATTAATATATCATGTGAGTAAACCATATAGCTTCTAAATGATCATGTAAATATATACTTCTGCTACCTAAATACACTTCACAATACAATGTTGGAAAAAAAACACTATAAATTAGTAGCATCTAATTCATGATTCTATCTCAAAAAACAAAAGCAAAGTTAAAACATTCTAAAATCCCTAAATATTTACATATTATACACAAAGCTATTAAAATAAATATACCCTCTAGGGTTATTTTGATTTCTGATATTGTGAGTGCCTTTTGTCTTATCTTGCTGTTTATGCTTTTATTATTCTACTAAATATGTACATAAATTTTAAAAGACAACATTATATTGCATATCAGGAAATAAGAGGCATAGGGACATGATAACTGAAGCAGAATTTGGAATAAAAAGAGCTAGCCATTGTGATAAAAAATAAACAAATACAACACATCTTAAATCATCTTATAAAGCATTGATGGGGATTCTCAAGCTAGATTTAGATATCTCTTTATGAAAATTTAATTTTTAATTATATTATGCATCATAGCTTTCTTTATTATACATATTAACTCCACACCACTGAAAGTGTTGTTTCCTGTGACTCCATTTCTTCAAGTTTCAAATGTGAACGAGGTTTCAAAGGTTGGAGGTAAAGGCAGAATAGGATAGTTATAAATTACACAGATTCCCTGTGGTGTATTGCTCCTTCTTTCCCAAGTGCACTACTATCCTGGCAGTAAAACTAAACCACCATCTAGTTTAGAACCTAAACCACCCAGCAATATCAATCTTGTGTTATTACAATCTTGAATGTAGAATGCTAGGTCTTTCAATAACTTTATTCTTCCTCAGTATTGACACTCATTTTTTTTTTCTTTTTATCAGTATTGCTTTAACTCTAGTGAATAACTCTAACTCTGAACTTGCCTTATGAACAATTGGAGCGCTTGGTTCTATTTGCTTGGTAACCATTACCCAAATAAGCCAGGCAGAAACGATAAACACAGTTTCCTAGTCTATTGTTCAAAAAGCCATTTCATAAATAAGGACAAATTATGGAACTGTGTCTAAGAACTTCTAATTGATGCAAGGAAAAACAGTCTTGGCATAAATTTAAATCTGAAAACTGTGTTCAGGAAAAAAACAAGAATGCCTAACAGAGAACTGAGAATATGTTTTTCTTTAAAAAAAAACCCTCTATGCTATTATGTTTTCATATTAGTAGATAATAAATCAATTATTAGGATCAGAAATAGAACTATTAATAATATAGACCACATCCAAAGACATTAGTAGCTAGTAGAGGATATGCGTTCTGTCAATATTATCCTTTAAACAAGTCTTTATGTCTTCTGCTGCTGCTTGCTTCTACCTATCAGAATTTCTCCCTGAACAAATACAATACACATAAATCCATTCTTAGCCTAACCTGTGTTTTCTGTATTATAGTACTTATCCTAAAATATGCACGGTGCAGTTGCTATCCATTTAAAATATCTCTAGTGGTTTCCTGTAGCTTCTAAAATTGAGAGTAGTCCTCCCCTCACCCTGCCCACACTCTGTAAAGCTATGCTCTGTTTCTAGCTTGCTACCACTACTGCGATCTCAGCCCACAAGCTATCTCCTCCTACCCCCAAATGCCTTATATTTGCTTCTGAGTCTTAATAAATCCCTGTCCCTCCTCCAATGTTAATTCTTCTCTCAGCTGTTCCTAGTCCCTCCTCCAAAGTTATCCTCTTCCTTGGCTGTTCCTGAATATTTCATCTAATTCTTTAGATTTCCATTATGCAACTCTTTCTAAACCACTCCTTCTCTGATTAATCCTGATCCCCGGAGTCATATGAGTGTTACAGTTTGGATGTGAGATGTCCCCTAAAAGCTCATGTGTGAGACAATGAAAGGTTTAGAGGTGATTAAAGACAATTAATCCAATCAGTGAATTAATCTTCTGACTGGTAACTAAAGGCAGGTAGGGTGTGGCTGGAGGAGGTGTGTCCCTGGGGGCGTGGCCTTAGGGTATAAATTTTGTATCTGGCTGGGTGGAGTCTCTGCTTCCCTCTGCCTGACCTGGAGCCCCAGGAATGAAGCCTGCAGTCCGTGGACTGAGACCTAAAATAAACTTTTCTTCCTCTAGAATTGTTTTCGTTGGGTATTATAGCAGCAGCAAAAAAGCTGACTAACACAGTGAGCACCCTAGTGTCTACCAGAGCCCTGAACAGCAACAATCTAGGTGCACATGGGTTGATGGTGTTGCTTGTGGAGCTCTACTGTTGCTTATGTCAAAGTGAAATAAAAATGTCATGATGAATTTCCATGTAAAAGGTTTTACTGGGGAGTAAACGAAGAGAAGGATTATCATCCAGGACATACATGCACAGGTCAGGGTGGCCTCTGGTCTGTTTGAGGAACAAATAAAGCTTGGCGTTTCATTGGGGAAAGAAAAACCACTAAGGTGTTTTGAAAAAAGCTCATTGGCACTTGTGCCATTGTGCAAAACTGGTGAGGTCTGAGTGGCAAGTGGATAGTTACCAGGCTGGACTAGTGTGTTTGTTTGGATTGACCTTGAAAGACTGTCTCAGGCATAGGTGTAAATGGCTGGCTGCCCTTGTGCTTCAAGATGTTTTGTGTGACTCAGATAACCAACTAAGGTTTGGAAACTTTGTCTTTGATGATTCCTGCTATCAGGCACATTATACGCAGGAGGTGTCTCTTCCTGGCTTTCCTTGGCTTCAGTGGCCAAAGTTTGACACTGGTGACCCCAGCTTGAATCTGACTGCTTCCATCCTTAGCTTTTTAATCTCTGTGGAATGGACATAGTCTACTTACAAACACACCAGATGGAGAAAAATATTAAGGTGCCTTAGGCTTTAGACATCTCCGCCAACCTGTGTCAAAGGATGCTGTGCTTGTAAGAATTTAAATCTTCCAGGCAAAGTTATAAGGTTATTTGTTTTTTTTTTTTTTTTTGGTGTGTGTGGGGGTTCTAAATTATTTAATATGTACAGATATTTGAAATGCTAAATGGGAAAGTGATGATTAGTTGAGAAACAGTTTAATATTTGAATTCAATAGATTCCATTCTGATTTTGTGACTGTAGAACTGAGAAAAGGGGCAAATGAATTTGAATAAAAAGATAATTGCAACCCAGATATTAACAGTGATTGATTTTCCATTGCTTAATCATATCCTATTGATTAGTGTGTTTTTCCCTTTTGATATATATCTTTATTTTGCTTTTGTGTTCATTTTTATGTAGATTTTAAAATAAATTTGTCAATTCTTTTTGGAAAAATGTTTAAATTTCTTTCTTACATTTGTGTGTTCTCACTCAGATACTTCTGTGAACTGCATTTGTGATGATTTATGTTCTTTATTTTAATTTATTTTTCTAAGAGTAGAACTAGAAAAATTTAGGCTATGCTGATAACTGAAAAATAAATGCAAGGTCTACATGGGAAATAAATTTACTTCCTCATTCTGTACAGTAGAAGAGTCAAAACTTTTTATATCTACCTTCTTAGGTTTCCACCTGAACCTGAGAATTTAATTAGCAGAAGATAGAATAATGGGAGAAAATCATTTGAAATTAGTGTACATTTTATGTGACATGGAGTCCCTTATAATAAAATAATCAAAAAAATAGCAAAACTTAAATGACATTACAGTATGTAGAACAAGGAGTCAACTGAGGAAAAGAAATTGTGTGGGAGGTGCAAATAAGTTATTTTGACAAGGTCTGTTTGTAGACAATTCTCTCTCAGCTGCGATAGCCAACAAAAAGTGTTTCTTTTCTCTTGGTAAAGAGAGGGCATCTCCCACATGGGAGCTTTTGCCTCCTGTTTTGGGGAGGGAAGGAGATTGGAACAGATTAAAGCATTCTTCTTGCACACACTCCTTAAGTGCCTTTAGTTCAAAGTAACCCTCATGCCAAAGTGGCATATTTTAGAGGAGATTATTTTATTTAAATCAAATTAATTTAAATTGGCATTCCCAGAAAGTCCCATCAGATGTTAATATATCACCTTTGTTTTGCTATTTTTGAAATTGAAAAAATTATCGAAAAATCCAGTGGTACTATTGGAAAGCTCATGAGTAAACTGCATGGTTGACTGAAATATTTAATGAATTTTCTTGAAAATTCACTTGATAATTATTGATTGCAACAAAATATTTGATTATTGGAACTGCAATTAGTCCTTTAGGTTTCTTTTTTCTTCTGAACAAACAAAAAAATTGCTGTGCAAAATAGAAATCATGTGTGTTTATATCAAAATATTCAAAATACTTTAAAAATTCTATCCTGGATGAATGAAGCTAACATGTGTTTGCTCAATAGAGTAATATCAGTAATATCACAAGTCAAACATAACAAAATCTTTCAGATATAAAACATTTTGAATGTGTTTTAATTGTAACTTTTTTTTTTTTTAGTCCATTGTTGTTAAAAGAATTTCACTAAAGAGTTGTATGGGGAATTGATGTCTTGGAATATAGCATTTTAAAAGGTAAAATGTAAAAGCTGAACTTTGAATTTTGCTGTCTCCTTTTCTTCTATTATGCCTAGTTAGAAAACAAACTTAAGAGATTTACAATTTAATTCATTTTAGCGAAAGATGCATTTCCCGTAGACTTCCGAGGGTTAAAAGAAATGCGGCAAGTGCCAGGAGGAAGTCAAAAAGACATTTTTAGTATTTGCAAATAGAATAACCTGCAGGAATGCTTTATCAAACTGCTGAACAAGCAAGAATTTTACCATCTTGTTGGATAATCTACTGATTAAAAAGTATTTCTCTGCATAGGCAATCATTTGTATCTGTAGCCTTGGGCAAGGTCTTTCCATACATTTTAAGTTGTACTTTAAACTGTCTGCCAAAGACAGGTAGTACACATCAAACCTTGTCTCTATACTCTTGTTTATGAAATAACCTGCTACTGAGTCTTCCTTGAATATTTATTGGAGTGTTGTGAGGTTTCAAGAGACGAATAAGTGATTCGCTTAGCAGGAAAGGAAACACCAATCAATAAAACATTCTTTGTCCCTGATTTAAATTTGTTCCAGCAACTTAAACAAATAATATTTTTAAAATTTATTTTACTGCAAAAATTTCTGACTTGAGCATATAGGTTATTTACAGAAAATATTAAAGACATAAATCACAACCGAATACTGCATAATTAAGGCATTATATTCCTTTAAACCTTAGAAATTTAAACACTGGGAATTTAGAAGAAACCAAGACTTCTGTAGGCTCTATTAAGATTATGACAGAAACCTGACAATACCCAAAGAATAAAAATACATGTGGGATTTAGATATTTTATTTTGAAGAAAACTAACCATAATCTCCATCTGTCAAGTTTCATAGTTAGTGGCGCCTACCTATGTGCGCCTGTGTGTGAATGCTGTTTTCTCTGTCTCACTCTCATACACACAAACACATATATACACTCACTCATTAATTCAACAGATTCAAATTCAGCACTTGCTGTATTCTAGGAATTTTGCAGGCAAAGAGTTTTGGAGAGCAATCTGTTCTCTGAGGGTTTACATCACAAAAATGAGTGCTATAAGGGGCATGGTTCTAAGTAGGGTAGAGACAGAGAGAAGGTTCTAATTTATTAAGGGGGATAGGAAGCATTACAAGAAACAAATGTTCATATGTGTCTTTAAGTAAGGAGAAATGCAAAGTCATTTTGAATTAAACACTTCTGGGGAAAAGAACAATTGTGGATGACAGGTCAGAAAAAGCTTTATTGTAAATAGAATGGGGTTTAATGCTATGAGTAGATATCTCTATAAGCTGAAAACATTTGTTAAATTAATTCACTTCTGTGAATTCTAAGATAGTCTATACAACTTAAAGGAAAATAAAATCAAGTCTTGAAAGAGTCACCTCTACTCAATTGTTGTCTTTGTTATTTTTTACTTTATTATTTCAACTTGACATCTCATTGAAACAGCCTCTTCAGTACAACGAATGCATCGTTCTTTTCTACTTTAATTAGAATTCCTGTATATATGTTTGGTTTGGTCACAAACATTTTTATAATTTGTTTCTAACAACTTTGTACATTTTGAGTGATATATGTTTGTAATGTTTATTTATAATGCATTTATATATTAAAGAATGATTTTATGAAGTTTTTCTTTTTGTAGTCTCAAGTGTTCGGCAGTTTTTTAAAACTATTTCTGCCCAAATAAAAAAAGACATTTTTGAAGGTGTGTGTGTGTGTGTGTGTGTGTGTCTGTGTGTCTGTGTGTATGAATATATATATGTGTTATATATATGTGTGTATATATATATACACATATAATATGTAATATATATATAATATATTACATTACAGATATGAGCATGCATCCCCCAAAAGGTTAAAAGATTAATAGGAGTTATGGGAACTTTTTGGAGGTGAACGTGTGTCTACCTTCCTGAGCTGCTGAGTTGGTGGGAATTTTCCTTGAAGTTGCTCATTGTTGTCTTCCCAAAACAAAGGTTAGGACTGCCTTGGAGTAAAGCTAATTTAGGAGAAGATGAATTCCAGAGATATGTAAAGTCAGAGTATCATGCTTTGTGCACATCCAGATATATCAGTACCATGTGTCAGTTTTTCTAAGGAATATTTCTCTATGAAAGGCTTGAATTAACCAAGATTTCCTCGGTAACTATACTGTGACATTTTTTAGATAACTCTACTTATATAAGATAATTGGAACAAAGGGATAAATATGATATGCAGATCCCTTTGATATGATCTCTAATGGTGAGAGACAAATATATAAGAAAGTTAAGTAGAATTTAGGACTATTAGGACAAAAAAGTGTACAAAGTAGAGAGAGAGATAAAAAGGAAAGTAGTTAAAGTGATGAAAAGATATGTATATGTATATAGTTTAAGCTTTATTACATTTTCAGTAGGCAATCATAAAGTCAATACAATTAGAGGATGCATTCTCTGTGAAAGGACTTTTAAAAATATAGAGAGGAATGGAAATAGACTTCAAATAGGGAAAAAAACCTCACGAATGTTTAATTTTGTTTTTCATGTTGCTATACCTTTAGATCAAACTTTGTATTATGACCTTTTGATTTATTTATTTGACTAGAAAGAAATGGGGTATTCAGAATGGTTAAACTCTTCTTAGATGAAAAAATTTATCACCTCATAATAATCACTGTAAAATAGAGAGCCCACAAAGGTTGCTTACATATAAAACCTATATTGGGAAACAAGTAAGATTTGTGGAAAATAATGCATTAGTTTTTGTAGTGCCTTTCAGAGTGGAATTTATAGATTTAGAAGTAAACTGACATTTTTCTTACTACCAGGAATGGAAAATGGCAATGTTGACTCACAGAATGGAAGACTATATACATGTTTGAGAAAGAGTTGTAAGCAGTTACATTCTTGCCATTTTATGGTCTGCAATGAAGACACAGATTCAGAAAAAAAAAAAAAAATTCCCAAAGACATCTGCCACATTTTGTTACTATAGCTGTAATTAATGGAATAAGATTGTGTTGCTATAGGTAAATTAATTGATTTTTCTAGGACATGTCTACTTGGAAATATCTGTTGCCTCTTAGCATCATGGTTAATAAATAACAGCCATTTGTGATTATTGTTTACGAAGTATCAAATGTCATTTTGTTTGTGTTAATCATGTTGACATATTTTAAAACTTGTTTTTTTAGATTTCTTTACCCGGAAAACAATCTTATTATATATTACCTTAGAAAATAAATCATTAATGAACATGTCTAACAGAACACTAAGAAAAGCTTAATTATGACCTTTATGAATAGGAATTAAGAACATGTTCTATTCTTGGTATTTAGAGGTCATGTTAATGAATCACACATCATTCACAATGATTTTTATTTTTTTGATACTACTGTTAAACAAACTAATATGGCTAAAACAAGAATATATGGTGCATTAGGCATAGAGAGATTAGGTGCTCTTACTTCTTTAGAAAGTCTAAACTTAGCTGTTAGTGTGATGAATTTGTGCTGTTCAGAATTTAATAAATGTGTAGGGATTTTTAAAAATTTGCAACAATTTTTTTATTTTTTTACTCTGCATCAGATAAAACATTATGTTTAAAAAGTTTAATATAATTACTATAATTTGACTAAGTATAATCAGTGTGATTATTTTGCTCTACATAGAGAAATTATATAAACAAAATTACATGTATCTTCCTAGTTGCCTTTAATGTACTGACCCTTTAAGTGAATATTCATTACAGGATAAAATATGTAGCAATTTAGACATAGTTACAAAAATAGACAACAGAGAAGAAGCATCCTTTGCTGACAGGCAGCAGCAGGAAGCATTGTGTTAGTCACTGACAGAAGAGAAGTCAGCAGGTGAGCTCTCCACTGCACAAGCTTCATGACTGGACAAGGTTGTGGCTGCTTTCTTGGAGAGGGTGTGGGGTGACGCAAACACAGCCCAGATATTTGTTGAGTTGAGTAGAAATAAATTGGAGTTTGGGGAAATCAGGTGTAGGTGCAGGAAAACCTACCACTCTCCACTTAGTGTAGCAGGGATTGTGGGGTTGGGTTCTTTGTTTGGTGAATATAAAGAATGAAATTCACAAACATGAGGATGAGAGCAAAGTACTAGGATTTATAAGAGTAATAGAAAGAAAGCAGAATTCCCAAGACAGGGATATGAGAAAGTAGCTGCTGTCTAGGGTTGTATATGGATCTATAGGATTAGGAAATCTAGCCCCTGAAACAATCCTGGGTAGGGCACTCAGTGACCAGGAGCTCCTCTCATGCCCTTTGGTCCAATCAGGTTCATGTGCTTTTTTGTTTGTTTGTTTGTTTTTGGTGGAGGTTTTGGGTTCCAGGCAACAGATGTCTCACTGTCAGTAAGGTTTTCTACTTACACAGTCATCATCCAGACCTTGAGGAGGCCTGGCTTGGTCTGTAGTCTCAGCCCTGTTACTGAGAAACCTGATCTTGAAGGAGCCCAAGTTTCAGGCTTGCCCATTTTAACCCTTTCTCTTGCCTCATTAGGGTCCTGGGTGGGTCTAAGAATGAAATTTATACAACATGAATTAACAGGAGATAAGTATATGTATTTATTTATGTAAATAAATCAAGATCCAGAAAGTATGCAGAGGGCTGGGGATATAGCTCAGTTGGTAGAGTGCTTGCCTCACATGTACAAGGCCCTGGGTTCAATCCCCAACACCAAGAAAAGAAAAGTGTGTAGAATTAATTACTTACATACTGAATTGAACAAAATAGTGATTTGTGAAGAAGCAAAAATTATGAGAGAATGCTTCAAGATGAGAGTCATTTTAGCAAAGTATACACAGAATTCTTTGGGTTTCAACTTCTTATCTGTTATGGTTTGAATGTGAGGTATTCCACAAAAGCTCATGTATGAGACAAAGGTTTAGAGGTTATGAGAGCCTTAACCCAATCGGTGAATTAATTACCTGATGGGATTAATTCAGTGATAATTGAAGGCAGGTGAGATGTGGCTGGAGGAGGTGGAGCATTGGGAGTGTGGCTTTGGGGTATATATGTGCATTTGACAAGTAGAGAGCTTTCTGCTTTCTGATCATCATGTGAGCTGCATCCCTCTGCCACATTCTTCTGCCATGATGTCCTGCCTCACCCAGAGATCTGAGGAATATTGAGACCTCTGAAACCATGAGCCCTCAAATAAACTTTTCCTCCTCTAAAGTTGTTCTGGTTGGGTCCTTTTAGTCATAGCAGTGAAAAAGCTGACGAAAACATTGTCCTGAAGGATAAAGATGTTGCCTTTCATTCTAGTAAAGTGAGAAGTTCTTTCAAATGGGAATTTCATCTTCTGTCCTTAAGAAATAGCATGAAATTCAAAGTGATCATTTTCTACCTTCTGTTTTTTATCTTTAACTTAAATAGTCAATATTCTATAGTAGTATATTTGAGAAGCATATAAAATGTGCAGAGCAGAATTCCAGAAAGGAGGAAGACAGAGAAAGAGATCTAGAAATCATAAATCATAAATCATAAATCCTGAGTGTTTCACTAATTATCAATCTTATGACACTCCAGAAAAATCTGCAAGAACTTTTCTTTTCTAATAAATTTTTTGAAATTTCTTTTTTGGTTATAGGTGGACACAATACCTTTATTTTTATTTTTATGTGGTGTTGAGGATTGAACCCACAGCCTCAGGCATGATAGGTAGAGCATTCTGGCACTGAGCCACAATCCCAACACCAAGAACAACTTATTAAGGAAAATATTTTCTTCAGGGAGCTGTAAGATAATTCTGAGTTCACAGATTGTATAATCATTCCATATTCCTTTACTTGGAGTGCAGAGAACTCATTGGATATGCGTGGGATTCAGCACAAATAACATATGGAGCACATCTTGGAATTAAGCCTAAATAAATCCTAGATTAAAACATACCATAGGGACATCCTCTCAGTGCTTAACAACGACAAAGACCAAACTGATAAGCTAGTAGATTGACTACTTTGTAGGACAATTCCAACGCATTTTCTAAAAATGTAAATAAAGTCCAGCATTCAACAGTGCAAAATATATCATATCTAACACTTATTGGAAGAATTTCCTGTATCCCCCTATTTTCATTTTATTTTTCTGTGTGTGTGGTAAGAGCACTTAACAAGGAATTTACCTCTTAAGAGATTATAAAGTGCACAGTACTGTATTGTTAAACATGTCTCAAAGAGTTTAAGGCACTAATATAATTATCAGGAAAACATGATCCACAGCAAAGAGAAAAATAATATGAAGCAAGCAAAAAATGAGAGAGGATAGACTTGGCAGACAACACAATATGCACATATAGATACAAAGATATACACACATAAATAAATAATAATTTGTACATATGTACAGGGGCATACACACATAAATAAATTTTTAAAAAGTTTGGAGTATACAATATTGGAATTGAAAACTGTATTTAACAAGTAGGGCACTCTCAATAATGAAGCAAAGAGAGAAATATAATATTAAGCAGATTTTCAGATGTGCCAAAAATAGCAATTATTTCAAGGTAAATGCATTAGAATCTTAACAGAAGGAACATCCAAAAATATACTTATTTTAAACAATGGCTAATATTTTCCAAGTTTGAAAGAAACTATATGCCCTATATTTAAGAAGTTCAACAATTTTCAAATAATGTAATCAAATACATGTATATGCACACATTATAAGCAAACCACATAAAGGATTATCATAAAGTAATTACTAAGTAATTGTGATGAAGATAAAAATATTATGATCAGCTAGAGGAAAATACTGACATATACTCAGGAATAAGAATATGAATTAGGGCAAAGTGCTTATCTGAAAAAATGGAAGCCTGAAGAAAATATACTGATATCTTCATAGAAGTAATTAAAAAAAAAAAACAATAAAAATCTGACACCTGAGCACTACGTATCAGTAAATGTATCCAGACAAAATAAAACATATTTTTGGACAAGAAGTAGTCAATGAAATGTTCTACAAATACATTTGCAATACAAGAAATTGGAGCAGAAGGGAAATGATATTATATGGATTTTTGCAGCAAAAGCAACAGAGCTGGAAATGGCATTATTTATATATATGAATAAATATTTACCCTCTCATAATGGCTGAAACACAGTTAACAAAACATAGAGAATAAGCCAATTGGGTCAATAAATGAAATTCTAAAATATACTCAAATTCAATTGAAAAAAATTTTAAAAAAGAAAATAAGATGAATGTATAAAATATAAAACAACAAATGGATGGATTGATTTCAACCATGATAATGGAAATTTTAAAAGACAAAATATTCCATTTAAAAGACCCAGACTGTCATATTGAGCAAGATCTGACTAGAAACAATATGTCAGAAATGCTTTTTATGTGTTCTATGGACAGCAGGGTGAATACAGTTAACAAAAATGCAATATGTATCTCAAAATGGTTAGAAGAGAGATTTGAATATACTCACCATTAAGAAATGACAAAACTTTAAGTTGATGGATATGATAATTAATTAACCTATGTTGATCACTGCTCAGTGTATCCATGAATTAAAACATCACATTGTAATTCATAATTATGCACAAATATCAGATGTGAATAACAAAGCCCCCTTAGAAAGGAAGACATAAGGGATTAACTGAGAAAGTAAGTAAAAATATACAATGGAGATGTTTGGTGTAAAGTTGTGGGGATGACCATATAAATATCAAGGAAATTAGACTTCAGAATATGTAATATCATTAGGCCTAAAAAGCAGCATTTCAAAATAATGAAGAACTTAATTCATCAAGGCAGCATAAAACATCCTAAACATGTATTCATCCAATAACAGAGCTTCTAAACATGACACAAATGTTGACAGAAATGAAAGGAGAAATAGATAAATCCATATTTAGGATTGAAGATTTTCGCATCCCTCTCAGTAATTGATAGAACAAAGCAAAAAGATATCAGCAAAATTATTGAATAATTGAACACTATTACCCACACCTAGTTGATTTTTAACAACTGTTTCGAGTTATAATTCATACGTAATGATTTAAATATGTACCAAGGACTGTACATAATCATATGTACAATTTGATGACTTTGGACATATTCAAACATCTGAGATACATTATGGTATCAAGGTAACAGAAATAATCAAAATTTTCTAAAGATCCTGTATCCCCTTGTTTTCATTTTCTTTTTTTCTGTGTGTGTAGTAAGAGCACTTAACAAGGAATATATTCTCAACAAATTTTGAGGTGCACAATTTTGTCTTAAACATATCTCAGAGTATAAGTGCCAATATAATTATGTTTTATGACCTTCAACAATTTAATCAGAAAGTTAAACTATCGAACTCTGTGTGATGCCTTTTATAACTGATTAGAGAAAATTTTATGACTCTAAGTGCTTAATTTAAGAACATTGTCTAAAATCAATTTCTAACCTTCTACCTCAAGAAGACAGAAAAAGAAAATCAAGTTAAATGTAAAGGAGAGCAGGGGAATAATTAAAAATAAGGGCAGGAATCAAGAAATTTAGAAATCAGGAAAAAATCCATTAAATGAAAGATAAGTTTTAAAAATTAAACATTAAAATTGACACATTGCTATCCTGATTCTAAAAGGAGAAAAGAGGTGCAAATTGCTCATTAGAAATTTTTAAAGAATAGAAGCATAATGTGAGAAAAATTTTGCCTATAAATTTAAGCAATATGGATGAAATGGACCAATTTTTCAAATAACACAATTCTGATATTGACTAAAAATTTAATAGAAAAATAGACAATAACCTTGTACATATTGAAGACGGTTATGAAATCTCTCTAAAATTTTCAGACCCAGAAGACTTCATGGTGAAGCACCGAAGGAAGAAACGATAACAATCCTACCCAATCTGTTAGAAAATAGAAAAGGATCAAACACTTCTTACTCCATTTTATCATATCAATGTTGTTCTAGCAAATCAAATTTAAGCCATCTCTCTCTCACACACATACACACACACACCAAAAACCAAAACTAAACAAAAAATGAGTCTTAACCCTAATGAATACAAATGCAAAAACCCTTAAAACAAAATCAGCAAATCAAATAAAAATACATGAGCAGGAGGTTATATCATTGTCAATTAAGTTTTATCTCAGGAATTCAATACAGATTTAACATTTGAAATGTCAATCAATGTAATCATCCATATTAAAAGGACAAAGACAAAAATTATAAGATCATCTCAATTAATGCAGAAAAAGTATTTGACAATGTTAAAAGCTGTTTATGGTTAAAACCCTTGGCAAAATAGATTAGAAGCATAGCCCTAGTAATGGGGAAAGATTGCATGCCTTCACCATAAGTTTGGAAGAATTGCAAAGATATTCTCTTACTCATTTCTGTTCAGTACTACAATCAATGTAATAACCAACACAAATCAAAAACTAATGAAAACATGAGTATGTAAAGGAAGAAGTAAGATTTTGTTAGTGCAGATAAAGTGATAAATAGAAAATCCTGAGGAAGATATTTTTAAGGACAATAGGATTACTAACTATATTAAGTAAGACCATAGGTTATAAGGCAAGTATGTAAAAATTATGTGTTCTTTTATATAATAGCAAAAACTTTAAACTATTCTAATGAAAATCTTGAAAACAAAGGCAATAGGAAATAGTCAACTGAGATGATACAGATTTGAAGAAGAAATAGTTCTCAATAAACTTTCTTTGTTTTGTAGACCCAGATATATAAGTAAAATAACTAAATATGATGTAAAGATCTTAGGGTGATGGCAACCACCTTAAGAACTAACAATTACAGAAACATTAGTGGCAATATGCATTTATTTGTCACACATGTAACACTCACTGTTCATGACTTTCATTCCTATTTTGAAGATGAGATGACAACTTCATTTTAGCATATCCCTCATTTTATTGAGCTTTTGATTCTTTGCATTCAGATGATAGATAGAGGAAATCATTTATTCCTACCTGCTTCATAAAATTTCATGTCAGGTTACACAAGTGACACAGACCGTTCAACTTGACTTTCCACTGGTGAAACCTAGTCACATGATCACCTTTGCATGGAAAGGGGCGTTATGGAACTGAGTACCTGCAAGGACAATACATTCCTTCAAGTCTTCACAGTGGCAGATGGAGACCAGGGTAGCCATCTCTTACACAACACTGTGGAGGTGCAAAGTGCTCACTGGCAATACTGAATATCATACACCACTTACTCACATTCAGGATTATTTCTTCTGAGTGGATTTTGGGATCTCAAAATTTTTGAGTTGCTGTCTTTGTGTTAATGAATCATTCCAGAGAACCTTCAGGCAAGAAGGGTGTTTTGTTTTGTTTTTTGGTGGGAATTGAACCCAGGGTCTTGTGCATGCTAGGCAAGCACTCTACCAACTGAGCTATATCTCCAGCTCAAGAAGGGTATTTTGATGGAATGGTTTTATTTTATTCTTAAAGGACTTTGTGCTGGTTTAGTCTAGATGCAAATGACTGTGTAAAACCACTGTGGTATCTGAAGTCAAAATAAATTCTTTGTCTGTCTACAATTTGCTAAAATTTCAATAGCTTAAGAGAAGAAATATGGGGATGGACCATTTCTACTTAAGGTAAATCAAATAATGTCCCTCTGTATTTCAAAGCTACTTTAGTCATAAGAGTTTTTCCTGTTTATATCCATTTGTATGTCTTTATTGAAGCTGATCCGTTGTAAACATTAGAGTGCCTCTAAAATATTCAGTAAAAGGACAGCATATTCAGAAAGCACACTGCCTTTTTGTTTGTTTTTTTCTGAAGAATGTTGTTGGAATGGAATGAAAAGCATAATAAAAGAAAAAAGTGCCTCCTTTCCATAATTGGCTACATGGATAAGGAAAGTGTAAGATTTATTTACCCTTTGACTTAAAATACATAGAGAATAACCATCATCATGGGGAAAGAAGAGGTCATTAATTGATCAGTGAACAAGAATGTGAGGATATGTCATCTAATGAATCTCAAAACATTTGTAAGTGATTCTAGGGGAAGAATAGCCAATGTAAGAAAGACAGAATAAACAGAAAATCTATTCTAACACTAATAGCAGGAGTCTCATGAAAATCTTGTAAAAGCAAAGTTACTTATATTCACGTTTTAACAAAGAAAATCAAGAAAGGTATAAAGTAGTTACACATTCACTCTGCTAACATTTTGGAATCTAAAACCTGGATTCCTAATGCAAATATTCATTACAACTATTCAATTATACAATATAATTAATGAAGGCCCCAAATATACAATTGAAAGTAGTCAAACACTAAAAAATTAGCTCTTTGTCAGTTCTAGTCTACTTCATTACAATGAATTATTTCAGTATTTCACTGTGTTTAAGTTAGAGATGTACAATTCTGGAAGAGGTAATATTATTATATGTCCAAATCTACCTTCTTGAGAAGAATAGGGAAATAGAAGAGAAGTTTAGAAGGATTAGCAAGTTATTCTTTACTTTTCATTTGACTCTTAATAACTGAATACGTAACTAGCTAGGAATCGTAAAAAAATATTAATTATTTTAGTGGAATGATGGAAAAACATTTCCATCAGGTTTGGCCTTTAAAGGACTTCTTAATACTAGATTGCATCATTGTTGCTGTTGCCTCTGCAAGGTTATCAGGTCTGTGTATAGGGAACGCTTATTTTTTTCTTAAACAGGGTTGTGTACTATTTTAATTTTTTCAGTATGGGCTGTCATTCTTAAAAAAGGTAAGCTACACATGAAGATTGATTTCCATTTATGGCTCATTAACTGCATATCATTGCAACTGCTGGTTGCATTCACAGGCTATTTCAATTGTTTTGTGGTCAGGAAAAGTGTTACATGTATTTCTGGAGGAAAGAGGTAGCATTTAGCATTTCATTCTATGGTCACCATTTCTGAAGTACATTTTAGTAAATCTAACATCACTGATTCTCAACCAACAAATTTACTGTCATTGTACTAATGTTTCCCCCAATTTTGTAACGTGCATTAAGATTGATAATACTTCATTTTGTTCTGATTTATTTATGTGCATAATTGCAGGTTATGAAGTCATCATTTACCACAAATTTGTCTTTTCCTGCTGACAACCCCTCAGGGGGGAAAAAAAACTTTGATTACATATGCTGAAAGACTGCAATAAATAAAAGAGCTATTTCTTCTGGAAATGTAAAGTCTGATTCTGTTAAATAGCTGGTGCCTTAAGACGAATACACTATTCTTAATACATCAACTTTTAGAAATAAGGTGATCAATTTTTGACATTGTAGACATAGAGTGATCTTGAACATAAATTATTATTATTATCATTGTCATTAGTAATAGTGACATGATGGTAAAAATATATCTCCTTCTGAACTAAAAGTGAACTGATATATTAGTGAATCAGATAATATATCTTATGAAAAAGATAAAAGTATAACAATCATAAGGGCATAAAAAATTTAGAAATGTGAATTATAATAACAAGGCTAGTTATTCCCTATTTTTTCTTTTAATACGTTTAATTCATTAAAACTTTTAAAAGGAAATCCTACTTAGTTATAAACATTATTGCATTCATTAGATAAAAATACAATTATTTAAAGGAAAAATAACTCAACAGGAAAAGAGGTGAATAAAAAAAGGAAAATAATTTCTTCCTTATTTCGCTCCTCTTAAAGATCCTTTTTGATAAAAGAGACTATATTCTTAATAAAAATAAAGAAATTGTTTCATAGAGTTATCCCTATAGGGTAATTTGCAGATAGCTTTTAGATTTTTTGCTAAAAAATGGCCAAAAATTAGCAGCCATAATTGGAGGAATTAAATTTTTTTTTATAAACCAAATGATATTTATTAAAGTGCTATTATTAGAAATTATCTTCACATAATAAATATGCAATGTTTATCATTCAAATGAATGAAAAGAAAGTAATAACCAAATATATAATTTCTCAAAGATGTTTTAGAAATGTAAATCTAGCCTCCCTAATATAAAAACTCTAATATTTTTTAATAGGGACCGCTGTATAAGCTGAACCAATTTTTTAATACATAAATTCAATGTTGTTTGGACACACAAAACCATTTTATTTTTCTTTCAATTACATAAGACTCCTGGAATAGTGTTTGGATTTGACCTGAGAACTTAACTAGACCATATGAAATTGTTTCTTTTCGTTGAAAGAAATGTGACTGTTGGACCATAACCATTTTTCTTTAAGAATTTATAAATTCTGGGGTCCCATTATGAAAAAATAGCCTAAATCTACATTGCAAAGGGAAGTAATCTCTACAAATCCCTGATTGCTTTGCTTGAAAATAATTCTATGTTTTCTTCACTTGTAATTTAGGAACAAAAATGACACTTTTCCTTTACACCTAAATAGCATGAAAGAACTTTGTGACTACATTTCATAATTGGCCTATAATTTATGTTTTTCAGAAGGTAATTAAAAGAAGTATAAATATATGTGCTTCCAATGTGGAATTGGCTTTAGACAAATCTTCCAGGTATCAGTGTTCAACAACATAATTTTCAGAGTTCAGTATCACTGCTGTGATCAAATGTCCCTTTCTACATTCAGCGGACTGGTCAAAGTGAGTAATAGCTAAATAAGGTTTACACTATATTTTAAGTGTAAAATACCCGAAGTGGTTTCTGGCTCAAGATATCAAGAGATTTGTCAATTGTATTTTTTATCTATGCAATCAAAGTAATCAAAAATAGTCAGCAGAGGGAAAAAATTCCTCATGACAGAAAGAGCATATAGTTTGTATTAAACATTCTGTGAAGGTATTGTCATTTGTCTTGCTTTACTATAGCTGTCAAATGCTTTTATTTATTTATTTTTGTCAAACTACAGTGCTAGGAACTGAACCCAGGGCCTTATAGGTGCTGGGAAAGTGCTCTACAACTGAGCCTCAGCCCTCAAATTGCCCTAGAACTGCCTTTAAACTAGAATCATTAGTATACACGTTTGTGCTCTGAAGAAGTAAAATACATGACAAAAAAAAAAATCCCCATATTCATGCTTCAGGAAATGACTAAACCAGTTACAGGACAATTATGTAATGGGATACTAGGTAACCCTGAAAAGGAATGAGTTGCATTTTCATATATGGTCTATGAAGTTATTTTTATGGTTTAGATGGATATGAAGTGTCTCCCAAAAAAGCTCATGTGTGAGACAATGCATGAAATCTCAGACATGAAATGATTGGGTTATGAGAGTCTTAGAGTCTGAACCTAAACAGTGCATTAATCCTCTGATAGGGATTAACTCAGTGGTAGTTGTAGGCAGGTAGATTGTGGTGAAGAGGTGGGTCACTGGGGCATGCCTCTGGTGTGTATATATATATACACCAAGGTGAGAAAAGTCTCTTTGCTTCCTGATGGAATGGCCTGAGCTGCTTTCCTCTGCCACACTTTCCACCGTGATGTTTTGCCTCATCTTGTGTCCTGGGAGTGGAGCTGGCCATCTATGGACTGAAACCTCTGAAACCATGAGCATCAAACAAACTTTTACTCCTCCAAAATTGTTTTTGGTCAGGTCTTTTGGTCACAGCAATGAAAAAGCTGACTAAAACAGTTATTTCTAAGATACAATAGTAAAGGCAGACTAGTGTGTATAATACACAATTGCTTATGGAACAACAGGGAGTACACTTAGGAGGATTGGTTACAGGAACTCCCTCATTATAAAATATGCAGATGCTCTACTCCTTTATATAAAATGCATGATATTTGCATCCAGTGTGTGAACGTCCTCATATAAACTTTAAACATCTCTAGATTACTCATAATACCTAGTACAATGTAAACGCTATGTAAATAGTTCTGATGCTGCATTGATTAGGGGATTATGACAAAGAAAATGTCTGCATGTGTTCACCATAGATGCAATTTTTTTCAGAATACTTTTGATTGAGCTTTGGTTGCATCCATGAATGTGAAACCTACAGATGCAGAGGGCTGACTGTATAAATGCATATGACTGACAACTTTTGAAAAATGATTAAACATGTGTAAAAGAAAAAAAAAGGATTACACATGAGGGAGGAAGTTGAAGTACAAATTTGGAGGTAATCAGAATATAAATCAACTTCATTAGCCTCATTCTATTCAGTACATTGTATTTTGAGTGATGTAAATATTTTATATGAATAAAAAGTTAAGATTGAAATTGTAAACTCTCAACATTTTTAAAAGGAACTGATTAATATTAGAATGTTGAGTGCTGGCATGACACATGCTGAGGAATTTGTTCAAGAGTTGTTAAAATATAATTTGAATTAACTTCATAGGAAGATGTAATTTAAGGTAGAAAAATGAAAGAAAATATTTTCCAGTATTTGTGATTCTTGGTGATAGGGTAGCTGTCACATTATAATGAGAGTGCTTTGACTTCATTATAGAAACATACAAATAGCTAGGGTGATGTCACCACAAGCTGGCATTTCTGAGTAGGATAAAAGAACTAGACTATTGAGTACAAATAAAAACCTATATAACAGAATGCACAGGAATAAATAGTACATGTATAATCTTTTATAACATAAATGCTTTCTACTTCTATCTCCAGAGAAGATTAACTCTGTAGTAATGAGCATCACTAATACCTAGATTATTTTCTCTAATTGCTTCCTTACAAGTCCTCCACCCAAAGAAACAAAAAACAAAAACAACAGAACAGGGCTACTTTGGATAATTGCCTGGTATGGCATCTGGAATAGGTCATATTCAAAATAAGCCTGAAATATCTTACCAACCCAAAATGCAAGTGTGCTGTGAAATATTCTAGTGTTGTTATTTAGAATCTGGAGTTGCCAAGCCAGCAAGAATTGACCATTAACAAAAGATGCAAACTTTGACTTACAAAAGGAAACTGTGACCGTCAGCAAGAATGATACCTGCAATGAATTAACAAAACACATTCAGTATTTTAATTTCATAAGTTCATAATTGTCACTTTTTTGGTTCCTAAGAAGTCAACTCACCATTTTAAAACTAGGAAATAAAGACAAGATTCAAAAACTCATCCTCCATTTTTTATAATACAAGCTAAACCTCTAAGAATCTAAATATTACCTGGGGAAGTTTGGAAGAACTATTCCAACCTAAAAATCATAAGGAATGATGGAAGTCTGCCAATTTTGTATATATGTATATATATATGTATATACATATATACATATATATACACATATATATAATTTATATATATATAAAATATATATGGGTTAAATAAATTATATGTATATATGTGTGAGATGGTAATGATATATGTAAATTAATACATCTATGGGAGCTTTGTTATTATGATTTTAGATTGTTAAAAACATTTCAAAGTTAGTTTTTAAAAAGTGCACATTACTAGAATGTTACATTTTTGGACTATGATTGAAAGAGACAGATCACATCTCTGGACCCCAAGAGCTAAAGAAACTAAAACTAGATTCTAAGTTGTGTTACTAGGGAGCAGGGAGAGAAATAGCTGCTTGTGAAGTCTGGGTAATCAGGACAATAGGTAGCCAACAAGTTTCCTGTATTTCACAGACAACACACAGGTAGCAGAGAACCAGTACTCTCTGAGGATCCTGTAGACTTGGTGAATGCATATCTCCACTTGAGCCTTGAGAATCAGAGATGGAGGACCTGATAAGGAGCTCTTTGAGATGCCCTTCTTCCATTCACCTTTTCCACAAGTGTGCAAATAGCATCTGCTCTGTCAGCGCTGTTCTAGGTGCTGAGGATGAAGTGGTGGGGGTATAGGGACAGGGAGAAAGATAATATAAAAATAAAATAGGCCATGTAAAATGGTGATAAGTGCCATGGAGAAACATGGAGCAGAGAAGTGGCTGTAGGGAACCCCAAAGGCTTACACTTTCAGATGTAAAGCCTGCTTGAGAAGGTGACATCTGCATGAGCACGGTGAAGGAGGTGAGATACAGTACATGCTGAGTTCTGGGAAGAAACAGCCCGAGACAGCAGAGTGTGCAAATGTCCCGGGTAGAGACTGGGGCACCTTGCTTATTTCAGGAACTACTAGAAGTCCAGATGGCTAGAGTATAGTGAGCAAGAGGGGCAAATAGGGCCTTCCAGGGTGCTAGGAAGGTTAGGGTTAAGCTGAAGTACTGTTTTTCAAATGGTATAAGTGAATAATGATTCAAAGTCGAAGATGCATTGACTTGTAGAAAACAAAATTATTTCATATTTATACTTGAGTGTGAAGATGGTAAATTACAGTAATTAGTTACAAAAGAAAGGTTTGCTTTCAATGAGTAGAGTTAACCCAGGGGGACCCTCATCATCAGCCATTGATAAGAAAACAAATTGCATTTCAATAGGAGCCTTAAAGGCAGGAGGAGATTGGAAACTGCTTTCCCTACCTACAGCTTCTTCTGTACTTAAAAGCTTTTTGAAATGTTTTAGAGTGCTTTAGAAAATGTTCAATTTTTCTTACAGGAATTTTGAATTCTTCTAAGCCTTAATAGAAAATATGTGAATAAATCTTCTATTGACAATATAATGAAATTCTTCGTTAAATGAAATTAAATAGCTATGCTTGCTCTAGAATTTATCATTTTTAATATGATATTGGCATTCACCAAGAAGGAGATATTTGAGTACATAAACTCTTCTTATACACAATTATTTAACACTAATTCCATTAGAAACATTATGTCTGAATTGGATGAAAGAATTATATAAGAATTTTATCTCCTAGAAATACATACATACATATATATGTGTACATATATAATAAAATGTAAAATAAATAAAATATAAATAGATATACAAGTATATGCACATATGCATATAAATGCATACAAATATATATGCACATGAATAAAATAAAATGTAAGTATATATAATTATATATACATGTACATATATATTTTTTATTTATTTTATTTTTACAGACTGCATTTTGATTCATTGTACACAAATGGGGTACAACTTTTCATTTCTATGGTTGTACACAATGTAGATTCACACCATTCATGTAATCATACATGTACATACGGTAATGCTGTTTGTCTTATTCCATTATCTTTCCTTCCTCTGCCCCCTCCCCACCCTTCATTTTCCTCTACACAATCCAACTTTCCTCCATTCTTCCTTTGCCTCCCACCCATTATGGATTAACATCCACTTATCAGAGAAAACATTTGGACTTTGGATTTTTGGGAATGGCTTATCTGACTTAGCATGATATTCTCCAGCTCCATCCATTTACCTGCAAATGCCATAACTTCATTTTTCTTTAAAATTGAGTAATATTCCATTGTGTATATAGTGTATATATACCACAATTTCTTTATCTATTCATCTGTTGAAGGGCATCTAGGTTGGTTCCATAGTTTAGCTATTATGAATTGAGCTGCTATAAATATTGATGTTGTTGTATCATTGTAGTGTGCTGATTTTAAGTCCTTTGGTTATAAACTGAAGAGTGGGATGACTGGTCAAATGGTGGGTCCACTCCAAGTTTTCTGAGGAATCTCCATACTGTTTTCCAGAGTGGCTGCAAAACTCCACCAGCAATGTATGAGTGTACCTTTTTACCCATATCTTCACCAACACCTATTATTGCTTGTGTTCTTGATAATAGACATTTTAATTGGAGTGAGATGAAATTTTAGGGTGGTTTTGATTTGCATTTCTCTAATTACTAGAGATGTTGAACACTTTTTCATATGTTTGTTAATTGCCTATATATCTTCTTCTATGAAGTGTCTGCCCAGTTCCTTGGTTCATTTATTGATTGCGTTTTTTGTATTTTTTGGTGTAAAGTTTTTAAGTTCTTTATAAATTTTGGAGATTAGTGCTCTATCTGAAGTGCGTGTGGATAAGATTTTCTCCCAGTCTGTAGACTCTCTCTTCACATTATTGATTGTTTCCTTTGCTAAGAAAAAGCTTTTTCGTTTGAATCCATCCCATCTTGCTTTCTTTTCTTGTACTCTGGGAGTCTTGTTAAGGAATAAGCCAACAAGATGAGGATTTGGGCCTATTAGACCAGAGTCCGGTCTAATTCCTTAATTCCTAAGTCCTTGCTCCATAATTATAAATATATATATAATAATTAAATATAATTAGATATATATCATGCACTTGAGATCAAACCCAGGGCCTCAAGCATGGTAGAAAAGTGCTCTACTACTGAGCTACATCCCCAGTCCTTTTATTTTTTTACTTTGAGGCAATAATGATGCCCAGGCTAGCTTGGAACTTGTGACCCTCCTGCCACAAGAATACCCAGTAGAAATACACTTTTTCAAGATTGCAATATTTAACTCTAGTCTTCTTTTCAAATTAGTAAACTATTTAAAACAACACACCTAAATTCAAATGTCCATATAGTCATTTCTTGGTATCTCCACAAGATTGTTCTGAAATACCCAAATCAGCAGACAAAATTTTACTTATATAAAACACTTCATTATTGGCATTAATTATATTGGCATATCATACACCCACATCCTCCCATAGATCATCTCAGAAATACTTATAATACTTAAGCATGATATACACTCTATGTAAATAGTTATTATACTCTATTCTATAGGGAATCAGTACAAGAAAAAAATTCTGTACATGTTTACTGACGTAGACACTATCATTTAAAACATTTTTCAATCTGATATTGGTTGATATTGGTACAGAACTCATGAATATAAAGGGACAATTTTATTACATAATTTAAGCTCAATAAATTTCACACACAAAAAATGTGGGTAGCAAGAACTCAGATCAAGAAAGCAAGTGTTTTTAACATCTTCAAATGTGCTCTTTGCTCTTATTAATCATAGTTCCTAACTATAGACACCTTGGCTAACCACTATTCCACCATCTTGACTTTCAGACTATAGATATATTTTGCTTGGTCCTGATATTGATCCAAATTGAATTAAATTATATGTGTATCTGGCTTATTTTGTTCTGTATTGTGCCTATGAGATTTATCTACATATTTATACACTCTACTCTTTCTAATTTTAAACTGCTATGAAAAGTACCTTTCTATGAACATTCTCACACATGTATTTTTGCACACACGTTAGGGATATATGCCTAGAACTGAAATTGTTTACCTTAATATTAGGCTTGAGTTCAGCTTTAGTAAATAGTACCAAACAGCTTTTGAGAGTGATCATAGTAGTTTATTCAAGACCTATGCATTAAGGTTCTATTTGTTGCACATTTTGTCTTAACCTTTGGCCTCTTTTATTATTTCAGTGATTCTATTAGGAATGTAGTATTATCTCATATCTTATTTACATTTGCCTTATCACAAAAGGAATTTGAAGCATATTTTCATGCATTTATTGTATATTTGAATAACCACTTTTGTGAATTGTATATGTGTTTTCCCTTTTCTTTTTGGGGTAGTCTGTCATTTTATAACTGATTTTATAAAGTTTTTTTTATATATTCCAAACATAAGTCCTTCTTGGAATGTACATATTAGAAATATCACCTCCCATATCATACTTTGTCTTTTCCCTCACTTAATCACATGTTCTGATTATACTTATTCCTCTCAGTGTTCAACATATCATTTTCACTTACAGTTCTTTTTCTTTGACAAAACTTTGCCTATAGCAAAGTCATGAACATGTTCTTCTATGTTTCCTTGTACTGTTCACAGTTTTGTCTTTAGATTTTTTTATCTCTCTGAAATAAATAAATACATATATGCTTTTTAGATAAGAATATAAAATGAAGATCACGACACATTGTCTTTTCAAGGAGAAGCAATTTAAACCAGATACATTTGTTGGGAAGTTTCTACTTTCTGTGGAACATTCTAATATAGACTTTTTCATATATTGGGTGGATCTAAGCATTTGGACCTGTTTGGGGGTTTTATTTTGTCTTGATCTCTGGTAGTGTAAATCATCACTTTTTTGTGTGACATGTATGTATATTTTGGACATTTGATATTTTATGTAAATTTTAGAAAAGGCTTCTCATTCATCCAGATATTCCCCCTCAATAGTGGCTAGATTAAGTAGGAATTTCATGGAAAAATAGATTAATTTAAAAGGATCTGGTACTTATAGAGCAATAAAA
>JAJEJO010002660.1:233218-249909 GCA_020662805.1 Glaucomys volans
TTTGAGTTTTTAAAATTAAATAATTTTGTCATTAGTAAATAATAGCAGATTAAGTTATTTCAAGTTCTTATACCTGAAATTATTTTTCTTACTTTATTGCACTGCCTTAGAACTCCAATATAGAGTTGAATGGAGTAGTAAAAACGGCTATTCTTCATTATTTTTTGAGCTGAGTGAGAAATCTTTTAGAATTTTTCTACTGAATATAATACTATATGTTTTTGTACCATTTCTTTATAATAGTAAGAAAGTTTCATTGTATTTTTGGTCTGCAAAGAAAATTTATCATGAAGAGTTGTTTTAACTTTGTCTTTTTACATCCATTAAAATTACTTTCTCACATTTTTATGTGGTGATTGTATTCTATTAATTCCCTTTAAAATATTATATCAACATTGCATTTCTGGAATAAACTCCATTCATTTTATGTGCAGATGTGTGTGAGTGTGTGTGTGTATGTGTATGTATAGACATACCTTTTTTTTTTTTTCTGATGTTCCTGTCGCACTATGTTAGGATAAAGACAGTCTCATAAAGTGATATGGAAAAGAGACTTTCATTTGCTATTTTAATATTATAATATTAGCACTTTTCATTTTAGAATGTATTTTAGGTAAATTTAATACTTATTAAAAATTTCATTTTCTTGAATACATATTAGACCCTCACATTTCATATTTTATGTCAATATTAACTTTGTTTTCTTAGGTATTTTCTCTAATGTACTAAAATGGTAAATTATTGACTTAAAATTTTTCTTCATATCCTTATTATCTTTTGTCTATGTAATGTATTTAAATTTATCTCTTCCATGCAGTTTTATTTCACTTTGTTTCATTTATTATTGGTAATATGTACTTGGTTATTTTTTTCATGGCATGTAGTTCTGTGTTCATGAATCTTATATTACCATTAGTATTTTAATTTGTTCTATTGTATTTTCTTTTCTATTTCATCAAATTCTCATGTTTGTTATTTTCTTCCTTCTACATTTTTTATGTTAATTTTACTTTTTTCCCCCTTACATTCTTATGACGAGAGGTCAGACTTTCTTTCAGTCTTTCTTCATTTTGAATAAATTCATCTTTGATCAGGAATGTTCATCCAAAGAGTGTGCAGGCCATATTGTGCAATAAAATATTCTTCATTTTCATTTTCTGCAAAACGTTTTTCTTCTTTTAGTATTCATTGTCATTTCTCAAATAACTCTTCAGATATTTGAAAATATGTGGTTTAATTTTCTAGGCTAGTAGAGATTTTCTAGATGTAACTTTTTGTTGTTATTGTTTTTGTTGTTGGTTTTCAAATCCATTCTCCTCTTTTCAAGAAAATAGCCTGCAAAATTTCAATTATCATAAATTTTTTGAGGCTTACTTTATGGCCTATGTCTAGGTTTTTGAATTTTGTTTTTCTCTGCAGTTGAAATAATACAGGTGCATCCTGGCTCCCTTTATTTATTTATGTATTTCTGTTTCAAATATGTTAGAAAAGGTCATTCATTTGAATTTTAAAATTGCAGACTGCCCTTTCCTAAAATAATTAACAGTCTCACTCTGGTGTTCCCAATGGTTCCATTTTTCTTCATTGCATTTCCACCTATGTTTAATGTCTTTCACAAAGGTTGATAGATATGTTGGTTAAATGCAACTTCTAAGTTGATGCTAGAGTAAGACACACATAATTTATCACTAAAGTTTTCTAGATTAATTGTTAGAAGTAAAGTGTCTTTACATTTTATTTTATTGGAATGTTTTAAAACAGCCGAGTATTGAAACTTTTTTATCCTCTTTATATTTAAAAATTTCTCATTAATAATTTCAATGGGTCTGATGAGACTTGGTTATAATATCTTTCTTCCAGTAAATTATTTTCCTTACAATATCCCAAGGCAGAGTCACGTCCTATGACATTCTGTGCTCAAGTCAGTCATGGTATGAAGGTCCTCCACAGTATAATCAATTTTGTTTCTACTTTAAATGCTGATACTTTGTGTTTATTAAAATATAGGTCAGTGACTCAAGAATCATTAAATAGTGATAGCTAAATAAAATGTTATCTAAGAGTCATAAAATGTTTTTGAGTGACAGAAAAATCAGTTTAAGGCTAGCATAATTGCTGGTCATTTACTTTCTAGTATACAGATTTTTTTTTAACCCATTAGTCACACATAAATGTGGAGGGTTGTTGGATTTGCCCTTCGAACTGATAATTTGTTGTTGTTTGTGATTTTATTTATAATTGATTTGAGTGCAATTGGAAGATCATCCTCCATCAGTTCCTCGTCCTCTACTCCCCACACCCGCCTTTTTAAAGAGTTTTTTTTCTTAGTCACTGTGGGCATGTGAAAGTGAAGCACTGTTTAATCATTTCTCATATATAAAATAGTCAAAGATCACAAAAAGGAAGCATCAGGCTTTGTTTTTTTCAATGTTTGTATTTGAGTAGACACTTGTTATAAAAAGAAATGGTGCGACCATCTCATTGAATTAATGGCAACAGTGAAATTAGGTGATTTAAAAAAAAATTAGCTAAATTATCAACTTGCTTCTTAGTCCAATACTGTATTCATCTGAAAATTTTGCATTGTCAGTTGCGCTATGCCTTCAGAGTTTAAATAATAGACTAGAGTCAGAAGGTCTACATATACAGTAAGATCACAAATTACATTTATTTTATGAATTGATAGATCCTAATATGCTGAAAATAATTTGAGCTTTTTGAGGTTTATGTTTATTTATTATACAATACTTTGCAAAGTTAATTTCAGTTCACATTAACCTAAATTTCTTAAAAATAAATCATTAACTTTCTTTTATGAATATATAGGTCATTGTATTTATTTGATTGATTAGTTCATGTACTTCAAGACCTAAATGAAATGTATTGGAGGAAAACACAAATGATTGAGAAGATGACTTGTTTAACTTAAATTCTAAAATCCTAAGTTTAAAATTTCCAGAAAATAATGGAGTTATAGCTCAGTGGGAGAGTACGTGCATAGCATGTGTGCGGCCCTGGGTTCAGTTCCCAGCAGCACAAGAAAGAAAATATAAATTTGGAATAAGGTTATATTTGTTAAGAAAAAAGGGCATCACTGTTTCTGAAAGTCTTATTTATTTAGATGTTAGGGCATTTATTAAAACAACTTTGTAATTTAAATGATCTTTAGCAAACTGTATAGAAGCACTATAATAATACCTATTATTAAAAGCTGCTGTGTAAGCTGATGACACTTAAAATGTAAGTTGCATGTTGAAGTATGATGTCTCCAAGATCCTCACTTTATCCTGCATATGTTTACATACTTTTGGTAAAAAAAATTTCTAAGAATAATTTATATAAGAATATTAATAGTTTAATATTCTTTCTAAATGAGAATTATAAAAATAGACGCCAGTTGTACTAATGATGTATGTAAATGCTAGGACTAAGCACTCTTCTGTTACCTGTTGCATTTAGACTATTGTAGTAAAAATGCCTTTTCTTTGAAACAATTGAACCTTTGCAAATACAAAAAACAAAAAAAATCTTAGAAAATTGTTTAGTCTCAGATAGATGCAAAATACTATGGCTTTTATGAAATCATAGAAGCAAGCCACATACAGTAAATGTGCCAATAGAAAAAGACGATAAGATTGGATGCTTAGAAATTTAGAGTGCAATAACAAAATTAACATTTTTATTGGAATTAGAGAGTTTGTTTTGTACAAAACTGTATCACTTATACAGAAGATAAATTTGAGAACCTCTTCCAAAAAGCAGATTGAAAAAACAAAAGAAAAAATACATACATGATGAGATGCAAAAATCTTAAACTAGAAATACAAAATGAAATAAGTACTCCTATCTAATAAAGCAGAATAAACACAGCTGAAGGCATTTTTGCTTTGTGTAATAGGGATTCGAGAAATTCCGCATATTCCAAAGGCTGTTGGCTCTGTCTATAGGAACAGTGTGTCAAAAGTAACTCTACAAATTGGACCTTATTCAATTCACTTATTTTTAAGAGTTCATTGGTCAACTTTGTGTCACTGAGACCAAAATACTGGGCGAAACAAAACTTAGAGGATGAAAAGTTTGTTTGGGACCATGGTTTCAGAAGTCTCAATTCATAGATGGTCAACTCAATTTTCCTGGACCTAAGAATAGATAGAACATCATGGTGAAAGGAAAAGGCAGATGGGGGCTGTAGCTACTCACCTCACAGTGGTCCAGAGGCAGGAAAGGCCCTTAGAGAAGATGCATCCTTGGGCTCATTGCCAGTGACCCATCTCAATCAGCCACACCCCACTGCCCATACCTATCTCCCAGTCAATCCATTCAAACTAGGATTAGGTTACAGCTCTCCCAATCCAATCACTTAACCTCCCAACATTACTGCATTAACACAGGACTGTTTGGGGGACACCTCACATCCAAACCATAACAGCTCATATTACATGATTCTGCTTATATGACATATGAAGAATAATTAAATCCATAGAGACAGAATACACACATTCGTTGTTACAGATGCATGTTAAGGGGAAGGAATGATGGGAAGAAATTGCTTCACGTTACAGGGTTTTTTCTTTTGGAAGGACAGAAATGCTTTTTAGTTAGATAGGCGTGGCCATTGAACAACATTGTGAATATACTAGCTTCTACCAGTTTGTTCACTTGAAAATGGATAGTTTGATCCATGTGAATTTTACCTTAATAAATTACTTAAAATAAATACATAAATACACCAACTAAATTTTTAAAAACACATACAAGTCTTAGATTGTAATAGATTTGGATTTGGTTCTTAATTATTCCTTTCTAGTTAGTTGTGTGACATTTCTTATTTATAAGAAAGAGGGAGAGTACCTACTTCACAGGGTGATTTTGGGACCTAGTAAATGAATACATACGCTTAGTATCATGTCAAACACACACTGAATACCTAACAAATGGGATATTGTGTTTATTAGCAATAATCACAATTCTACAGCATCCTAAAGCAAGAAGGAACCTCTGATGGTATTTAAGCCAGTCCATTGACTTTAGAGATGAAGAAGCCTTGCTTGAGATCTAAGACAAGGACGGGGTCTGGGTTTGCTGATGTCTGTTCCAAAGGTCTTTTTACTTCACAATGTTCACTTATACACCATGACTCATCCTTGGCAGATTTCTGGAGAAAGTCATTTTGGTCCTTTTTAGTCTTTCATTTCCTATTCTGGGGAGTACTACAAGGTCCCAAATAACTCCTGTTTGAGAGGGATCTCAAACCTTGGGGGCTGGCTTGCTATAGGAAAGGTCAGGGCAATGAAGGGTGCCAAGAGCCACATTCCCACCCACCAGAGCTGTCTTTTCAGCACACTCTGCTGCATATCCACTTCATGCCAAGCATTACCCTTGACCTTGCTCTGTACTCATGGAACCTGTAGTAAGTACTGGTGCTTTTGGCTTTCATCCTGCCCTTAGTAGTGAAAAATATTTGTTTCTCAAGGAGATCAAATGGTGTTTTTTTCAATAAAAAAGTTCACTCTTTAAACACACATTTATTAGGATGTTCCTATATACATTAAAAATGGAATGTCATTTTTAAGACTAATGGAGGATCATGACCAGAGCCTGGACTTCCACTCCCATACTTTGGAAATAATACTTTGGAACAAGGAAGACATTATTTACCATTTGATAGAAATAAGATTTCACTCCCATGCGGCCTTTTTGATACCACCTTTGTGGTTTGGAGGAGATTGTCAGGAACATCTCATGCAAGCAGGAATTGAGTAAAATTCTCGACTGTCCACTGGACTTTGCCAGGGTATGGGGGGGATGAGGAAGGGAGAAAGAGTTGCTTTGTTTCTGTGAGGTGAGGCTTGAATGGGAATGTTATCTTATGTCATCGCATAATGGTTGCCACCAGGTTCATGTATATTCAGAGTATGCCAGGCATCTTAATCTTGCACCAAAGACAGTTTATTAACAAATGATTTGCAAGTAATTATGGCACAAATATTTTAAGAGTTTCACAAAATGGTCACACCTTACTTTTTGCAAAGAAAAGCTATAATAACATCTGTAAGGATTATGCAGTGACAGAAGTTATTACTTAAATATTTTCTGTTCTTCAAAGCTGTTCCTTTGCAAAAGAAAGTAGATCTGCACCTCCCCCCCCCGTGTCTTTCTCTGTCTCCATACACTGAAGTTTACTGGTTTGCCAACTTCTCCAATATACCCAGTCTTTGGCATATGAGGTAAAAAGAAACCCCAGGGAACTCATGATCCTTTCATTCCTTAGTTCCTTCATTTTGTAACCAGTCTACCTTCTTCTCTTCACCTTGCTGAGTATGAGATATATTTATATGTAAATTGATATTTATTATTATTAAAAATAAATTCCAGGAGCAACAAGAGACAGATATTATAAATTTTGCTGTATAAAATCTTAGAAGTTTATATGAAGAAATCAAAAGGTAAATGATACATACGGATATTATTGGTAATATTCTTAAAATATAAAATATCCAATAATAGTGCAAAACTTACAAGAAGTTGTAGAATAGATAGCAAAATATATAAATAAAAATTCATGTAAAAATTCAGTAATGCCTCTTATATCCCAATGACTCTTATGTTTATGTGGTGTGAGAAATAAGCCATACTTTAACAATTTTAAAAATTGATGGCAAAATTGGCAGCTGGGATGTACTGAGTACCTCATTTTCTGAAAATTTGTAATTCTAATATAGTAATGTAATTGAAGAACCAGACTCATTGTATAAGATCATTGCAGTCATGATAAAAAATAATTTGTGGACATCAGAAGGTAAGGAAAAGTCTAAACTATCATTTTCTCTCAGTTTAATAAGAATCAGATCTTCCGTACCAGGATAATAATGATCATGGACTAATAAGAAAATGCATTGGTAACTCAGTATGGGGTGGAGAGGGTGGGGGGGGAGGAAAGATAGAATGAGACAAACTTCTATACCCTATGTATATGTATAAATATGCAAATTGTATGATTCTACTCTGTGTACAACCAGAAAAATGATAGTTGTGCTCCATTTGTGTACAGTGACCTAAAATTAAAAATAAATAAATAAATTTTTTAAAAAAGAAAAAAAAATCTCTGATAGAGACTTGAACTGAACATCACTCAGGGAATGTTCATATAGCCTAATCATTTTCTTTGTTAATATGATGACAGCTGCATAATAGAGAAATTTTAAAGTTCCTACAACTTATAAAGATCATTTAGGAACATTTTTAAGACAGATTTCACATTGGATAGATCTTGTGAATTTTTCAGTCCAGAAAATTACTTGCTGAAGTGTTCTTTTGTACTCCCTAAAAAGAAATTAAGCTCTATACTAAAGGTAGAGACTTATAATTGTCACTATAATATGAGGGCCCTGGAAACCCTTTTTCAGGGCTTCCTAATGAGAAGGCTGACACCCTGGTAACCTGAAAAGTAAAGGAACCTTTCGATACATATTTATCTCCAACTCTGATGCTCTAATGATGGTTTTGAGATTTTTCCTTCATTTAATTTGTTGATATTATATAATACAAGGAACTTATTGTAAACATTCAAGAATTTCTTTTTTAATCTCAAGTTTTTAATTCTCTGAGATGAACTCTTAAACATGAGATCACAGAGGCCCTGCCTAAATATTATTCAAGGAACACAATGAGGAGATTAGAATGTCTGTGCAACTTAGTTTTGGAATATAGCATGCAAACCAAAGCTGTAAAAATATTTATTCTAAATATACTTTCTGTTACATAGTGAGAAATTTTTCATTTCAAAATCACTTTCCTGTTTAAATAGTGGAAACCATTATTTTAGTGGTTGGTATTTTTTGTGGTGTTTTCAGCCCCCCCACCAAATATATTACTTTTGAAAGCATAGTTTACCTGTGAAGAGCATAAGAATTTATCTATCAGCATAGCTATATCTAAAAGGAATGATTCTTTGGGATGATTTTATTTTGTGAGAACAACAGAAATAGTCCTTTTATGGTGATAAATATAATCAATTTACAAGCATAAGTACTCAGTAATTAAAACAGGATGAGTAATTGATTCATCAAATTTTCATAGGTGTTATCCAGGATCTGGACTCTGAAGCATAATCAAAATGAGAAAATATGAAATAAATTATATTTGTACTTTCTGCATTTATGTAAAATGCATATTGAACTTAACTATCATTTAACTATCAATTTTATTTAAACTCAGAATTTCAAATATCTCAGAATATATTAACCACTTAATTGTGGGGACTATTAGGATGGAAAGAAAATAGGATATTGTATCATTTTTCAATATTCACCCTTATTTTCTTCCACATAACGTTAGGAGGGCTCAAAAGTTAAGAGACTGCAATATTGAAGCACTTTGTGACATTTCTCCCCTTTGATTTTACAGATGGAGTGGCGTGCCATATATTACATGTGTATTGATGGTGTTCTACATCATGTTTATGGCGAAGACATTTCAGAGTACTCTTGTTCAATCTTCTCTTCTTTATCATTTATCTTTATTAGATAATACATTTACGTTTTTGGATATTTGTGAAGCTCCTCAGAATAAACATACAAAATGCAGTTAATAAAAATGCTTTCAGCTTAAGCATAAATATCATGCACTTTGTTTTGATTTTTTCTAAGTATATAGACTTGGACGCGACATGAACGTTATTTTACTTTTCTGTATAACCAAGAAATGTTCAAAGCAGACAGATGTGTTCATTTTATGATTTCATAAATCCCCATGTTTACATGTATTTTTATGGTCAGTTTACTTTTTTCAAATCCAAATTGTATTTTTAGAAAAAAATTTAGTAAAGTTTGGCTATCTCAGAAGTGCATCTTCCTAAACTTTTCTCCTATCAGACTATTTATAAAGAGAGTTGAGTGAATGATTTTCCATTCTTCATAATTTTTAGCATGATTTATATTTATAGTTTTATGTTCATTTCTTCTATCATTAATTATTGGCTTAAAATAATACTTTAAGGATCAAGATATTTAAAAGTATGGTAAATTATATGCATTCTATATTCTAATAAGTTGAAGCATAGTTTATAATAAAATATTTTAGATCATTTATATCATTTAAAAGTAATTAAAATCACAACCATGATTTTAACAGAAATATTAGCCTTTAGTTTCATTATAAATCTTCTGTGTCATAAAAGGCATAATTCAAATAGAAAGAGTATGAAACAGCTATTTACAGAGTTTTATTAGCTGCTCATAGCAATCACTAGTATATAGATATTATGCTAATTTATCAATAAAGGGACATATAACCAAAAAACAACATTTGATACACTTAGAAAAGATTTATAAAATGGGAAATTAGCAGTGTGTCAGCATGTTAACTACATAAGTAATGTGGCAGATTGGCAAGTAGTCCTCGATGGCATTAGACTGGGAAACCTTCCATACCCAAAGTCTCCTACATCTTTATCCCTGTATGGTCCTAAAGTTAATTTTCTCAGTACACACATACAGGATTAAACAGGAGTAATAAGAACTTAATATAGGCCATATACTGTGTAAAAATTGTATTTTAAATCTTAAATGCTTAGGAAAGTGCATAAGAAAGCTCTGAGCTTGATGACTATGGAGACTGGCATGCTATGTATAATAGCTTATTAACTAAATGAAAAAATACAGATATATATTAAAATAGAAGTGAATGATATAATTAAATATCTAATGATGTAATTAAAAAGCATTTAATAGTTTCTGTTGTCATCACTTAAGATATGTTAATTAAAAATATTCATAATACCTTAAGAGGACTGGCATAAAATTTGGAAAATATAGATGATACAATAGGAAGTAAATCCATCTATATTGTAGTCCTAATGCTGACATCAGTGTTACCCCTTCGAAATTTTTGATCGCCATTTATTAACTTTGATTTACTTATCTATAAAATGAATTCTGAGTTAAAAAATTCCCTTAAACTTTTTTCAGCAACTATTATGTAGAAAGTTCTATGCAAGTTATTTGTATTTCCAAGAATCAGTCTATGGTTCTAAATAAGCATGAGTTCATGTGTATTCTAGGTTGGTAGCTAGAGGACCTTAGAGATGGCCTAAAGATGGAGATAAACACTTTGTTCATAAACACTATTAATGAGATCTATTGAGAACAGTAAATAGAGAACACATTAAATTACATTCCCATTTTGCATAATTATAACTAATTATGGTTATTAGACTAATGATCTTAGTCATCAAGAACAATGTAATTGTTACAAAGGTTAAAAAACATAACAAATTGACATCATTCTATTATGGTTCTTTCATAACTCCCTGGATATACATTTTCAATTTTCTTCATGGGCTTTTATTTTTTCATCTTACCTTTAAAGTAGAGAGAGGGTCATTTTACCCCCAGTTCCTTCCTAATGCAACATTCTTGGCCTTTTGACTTCTGATTCTTCAGATTCCATGTACATTATACCATGAACAACAAAAGTTTAGTTACCAAATATGCAGTGACCTTTCTAAATCCACATCTCAACCCTAACATTTGGATCTCTTCTTTTGAATTTCCTCCCAGGAATCTTTGTTCCAATATGTCCAAGTCAGTAACACTCAATCTTTCTAACAAACTTTTTGTTTTTACTTCAGAACTCCTTAACTCAGTTAATGTCCAGAAAAGTCACCCACTCCCCAAGGCTGTAATCTGGATTCCTATATGTTCTCATGTTCACTCTTCTATTGCATTATGTCATGATATCAATACTTGATGATCCTATCCCACACATTTTATGCTTCTTTCTCTTGCACATTTATTTCTTCTGAGCTTTTACAATAATTTCATCATTTGATACCTGTTAGGATATGCCAGTCTTGACTTTGAACAGATTTGGCATAACCAGCTCTGTGATCTTCATGAGATGACATTAGTTTCCAATTCAGAATTGATTCCTCCTTGACATGAAGAGGAATCTAAATAAACAAGTATGACATACAAACACTTCTTGAGATTCCTTGGTCCAGCTTTATATCAAATCTTTTGCTCTCCACTCCAGGTATACTGAAGCTTCCTATTTCCCAAACATATCATGTTTCACTATGCTTCTACTCCCTTGTATGTATGTATGTCTCTAACTGGAACACTGTCTCCCACTTCATTTTATGTTGAACTCTGACACATGTCCTAATCATTCCTTCGGTCCTTCTGACACTTCATTAGGTACATTTAGGCAATCCTTCCAGATTCCTATTCCACTCTTATGGATATTCCTCATCTCTCTACTTGACTGTAGAAAGTGTTTAATTTCTATTGTTTAAAATAGAAATATATAACTATATTGTATAACTATATAATATATAACTATATATATGAAACATTGCATTGTGACATTGGTTATGCCAAGGTGCCAAGGTACTGACCATATATATATATATATGCATTATGATATTGCAACTGTGCATATACATATAACATTGCATTATCATATTGGTTATGCCAAGGTACTAAGCAAGTAGAAGTGAAGTAGACAATGTGAGCTTTCCTGGCAGAAATAAAATGAGAATAAGTGGATATGCATGAAAGAGTATACCCATAGTGTGCAGTAAAGTTCAGCCTTCATAAAAGTTAAAGAGTAAGGTTGGCAGATAATGAAATGAAAATTAAATATAGGATGTTTTAAACTTATCCTGTGGTCTGCTGAAGAAAGCACTCTAACAGAAATTTGAAATCCATAATTATATTTGGGAAGATACATTCTTTCTGTTATCAAATGTAAATCAGCTAACATTTTTATGCTCACATGAAGCTAATATAAAATAGAAATTCATATTTCCAACATCAATTGTAGAGAGCTGTGACAGAATGGGAGAGTGGTGGCTAAGATTGGAGGTCTCTGATGACCTCATGGCTGTGGCATACCCGGTGCCTGGGAATGTTTCTGTGCAAGGGCAGAGGATGCTCAGCTGCTGTGGCAATTCCCTGCATGAGAAGGCTCTGTGCAAGAGTCCTGTCAGCTCTGACCTTGATCTCAGGCACACAACTCCTGGGCATAGAGGAATTCTTATGTTAGACAACCACAATGTTTCACCAACTCCACTTCTTCTGAGCCTGTCTACTTCACAGTAACTTTTAACAATGGACTTTCTTGAGAGCTACACAAGGCTCCTAACATTCCACTTGGTAACTCTGGATTGCAACTGCAGAAAAGCTACATAGATGTCCTAGTTTCTGTAACTTTCCAGAATATAAAGAATATTACTTGTATGGTCTTTAACCTGATAATGAGACATATACAAATAAAGATTGCTGGCAGAACTCTTTAGATCTGCATCTCTATCAGAGAGCAGCACTCCAACTGATCCCAGTTTTATCTTCAAATCTGTGTTTGTGAGTCTTTTTTTTTTTTCTAATCCCCCTTCGCTCCTCACTGGAACTGTGAGCATGGATGCACTGGTTGCAGCAATTTAACATTTGTAATTGGATTTACATACAAAGAAACAGAATATTTAAAGAAAAATCAAACCTTTGTTAGTTGTTCTTTAAGTCCCCTAATTATCCATGTCGTGTTAGTCTGTATAAATTACATCACAGTACTACTACCTCATTTTTATGTAGTATTTGTAATATATGTAATATAATTTTGCTATATAGAAATGTTTCTAAAATAAGAATAATGTTTATATTGAACAATGTGATTTTTAAATTTTATCATGAGAAAGGGGTTCAATTATTGTGTTTGTCTGAATCTCATGATTATCAATTATATTTTTAAGAAAATACTATGTGCATCCACTTAACATTTTGTTAAGTAAGTTGGCCAATTGCTTCTTTACAAATATCTCTGGTGGCAAATACTGTTACCATCTCTGTTTTACAGATGACAAAATTTGGACATATAGATAGTAAGTGATTTGGCTTAAATTCTGTAGTAATGAAAGTTTGAGATTAAACTCAAAACTGTTCTGATAATGAGAGTTCATCATTATAATGGTTAATTTGAATTGTCAACCTGATTGGATTAAGAGATGCCCATGATCAAGAGATTTTTGGGTGTGTCAATGATGGTGTGTCTAGGGATGATTGGAATGTGGGATAGTGAACTGAAGTGGAGCCCCTCCCTAAGCATGGGCAGCACCAACCAATAGGATGGAATAAAAGTTGGAAGAACAAGGAAGCAGATGCAGATGCAAGCTCAGTTCTTCTTGAACAGGTTCTTGATTGCTGCTTCAATCATCTGAGGATATCAGACTCTTGTTTCTTCACTCTTCCAAAGCCGACTCTGCCAGTGATTTTCCAGGTAGTTTCCAGAAGGTTGGTCTCAGACTAGGGTAGCACTATTGATCTTTCTTGTTCTGGGGCTTCCGCCTCTTGGATTGCGTAGCTGCTGTTTCTTCCAGCTCTCTAGCTGCAGACGGCCATTGTGGACTATCCAGCTTCTGGTCATGTAAACCAATCTAATAAATCCCCTTTTAATAATCATACTTCCTGTTGATTCTGTTCCTCTAGAGAACCCTAATACAATCATTGTGTTGTACTGGCTAACTATCTTTACTGTGAATACACAGAAAACGTATGTTCTCAATGAATTTATAATTTTCTTGAAGATTTAAAGATACACAAGAATTAATAAATTACAGATAAAGTATTATATAGCAATCAACTCAAGTTATGACCATGGTTAAAACTGTATACTTCACCGGTTGGAGAAGAGGCCACATAATACTTGAAAGTTAGCCTGTTCTTGATCATTGGGTATGATTTAGAAAGAGAGAGGAGTAATCAAAGCATTCTCAATTGAAGGAAAGCAAGTTAAATGTACACATTGTAAAAATCCAAATGAGCATGTATTAGACTGGGAAGAAAACAGCCCTGACTGGAAGTGCTTTTATACATTGTGAACTACAGGAAAATGACTGAAATTTCTCAAAGATTTTGCAAGTTAGTTATTTCTTCTATTTTTAAAATGCCAATAGAATTGAAATAAAGCATCAACTTAAAAAATATTCTGAAAGAATTAGATACCAAATTTAAGATTAATGAATTCCCTCAGGATTGAAATTGATGAAAGGATTAATAAAAAGAATGAAAAAAAAATTTTTGCAGTAGTATCAGATCAAAGAAAGGTTCAAGGCACACTTTAAAGCATGTGGTTTTGTGATATTATGTATCAGGTGGCTTATCAAAGTATGCTATTTTGTTTTTAGTTACCTCATCCAATACCCCAAATGAACCCCAATCATCACTTGAGTTCTGAGTAATGAAATATGATAGAACAATTTCTCAGATGGCACCACCAACACTGAATGAATGTCCTTAATATTTAGTAATAGATGATGTTTCTAAATAGTAAGATATTAGTAATGGAAAATTTTATTAACTTATTATAGCACTGATGAACCAATAAGCTAATAAGCCATGTATGCACAGAATTATTAGTCACACTCTTTCCTGGTCAAGTGATATAGATTAAATGCACATAACTGCAGGGGTGTTTGAGGTCAATATCCTTCACCCCCCCTAATAAGCTTCCCCTTGGTGTAGGAAATGGAAATGCAATTAATGGTACATTAACAATAAAGGTTTTTATTTTGTAGTTCCTCTGTAATTCTTCACCAGAAAGGATTCAAGCATTCCTGCTGGTGACTGCTCTGTAATTACTTCTGTTATAGAAATATAAGGAGGTTGTATTTTAAATGAGTTCTACTTTTTTGTGGATGGAATCTGAAAGCATTGTTGAACTAAGTATTATTAAGACTAAGTTGTAGGAAAGTGGTAGTGATATCCTGGTTTTATACAAGACTGTGAAGTATAATATTAAATATATCCTAAAATTGAAAGAAGTCAAGTGATTCTTCCAAAGAATAGGCCAAAATAAGTGATGGTCTCAGTGCACAGTCCTTTATAAGCCCTTAAAACACACTTATTTCTAGGAAGAGTCACAACATGGAGGACCCATTCATTTCTGGTGTCTGTGATGTCACAATTAACTCATTTCTTTAGGTAGGACCTAATCTGCTCATTTTCCTTCTTCTATGTACATACATTCCCTTCCAATTGGCCATCATTAAAAGTGAGATTTCTCATGTCTCTCATCTTTCTGTATGCTGTCCACTGAGGCAATTTCATCTATACTCACCACAAATGCAATTGATTTCTCAGTGCATTTAGCTTAAACCTCTTTTGTTTGTTTGTTTGTTTTTTGGTACCAGGGATTGAACCCAGGAACACTAAATCATTGAGCTATAACCCCAGCCCATTTGTAATTTTTTTTGAACTTTAAGACAGGGTCTTACTAAGCTGCCTAGGGTCTTGCTAAGTTGCTGGGGCTGGTTCTGAACTTGCAACCCTCCTGTCTCAACTTCCTGAGCCTCAAACCTGTATTTGTGCAAATAATATCATTTCCTTGATGTTCTCATTGAATGTCTCTACAGGAAATCAAATCCCACATGTTAAACATGATTCTCATGAGATTTCTCTAAAACCTGGTCTTTTTCTGCTGATCTCTATATAGAAAATGGCTTCGACAATAATATCCTGTTTTAAGAACTGTAAACCAGTGTCATGATTAATATTTTTCATCCTATTCTTCCATAACCAATTAATTACTAATTCATGTTGTCTTTGTTTTGTTTCCAGGAAAAAATATCTCTCAATAAAGGAAGTTAAAGGTTATATTATTTGGGAAGAAAGACCAGGAACCTATGAGGGAAGGAGGAAAGAAGTAATTCAGGAAGGGAGTCAGTAACAAGTATTTGGGAGAAATGACTGTTACAACCAACTAGGACTCATGTCATCTGAGGAACTTTTGAAAGGCTGCATAATATACAACTCCAAATGATCCTCCTTTTGAAGAGAGGAAGAATATGGGCTTTTTTTCCCACCAACTTTCTTCCTTCTGAAGATCGCTCCTGGAACCTTACCTGTCCAGGTCATTGCAACTGCTTTGTAAAGGGGCCCATCATGCTCTCTAGTGGCAGGAGAGCATTCTCAAGCATAGATGCGCAGGGTGCCCTTGGCAATCTGGAACTCAGTACATGTGGCTTCTGGGGCAAGCTGGATGAATATGGGCTAAGCACCAGGAGCATCTGTCAGTTTAAGGTGAACATTTCTCTGTTTGCTTGCCTTCATCCTCAAAAGCTCTTATTCCCTCATATTTGGACACTACCTTTCCTTACTTGTATTCTCAAATCTATTCCAAATACACTGGTCTTTCTGAAACCATATCAGCAATTACATTGTAACCCACCTGCTAAAAACCATTTGGTCGATTTACCTTGCCCCTGGAACAAAGAGCAGAGATTCAGCTGTTCACATTTCACAGAAGCTTCTGTCCTATCTGGTTTCTACTATTCTCATCTCCCTTAGTTGCACTGTTACTCATGATTTTTTATATTCTAGCCATATTGGCCTTTTTAAAAAAAACTAATGCCCTGAATCTGCTATGTACCATCTGTTATATTTTGGATATGAGGTGTCCCCTAAAAGCTCATTCGTGTATGAGGCAATCCAAGAACGTTCAGTGGTGAAATGGTAAGAGAGATATAACCTAACCAGTGGATTAATCTGTTTGAATAGATTAACTGGGTGGGAACTATACAAAGGTAGGATATGGCTGGAGGAAGTAGGTAGGTCACTGAGGACATGACTTTGGGGTTTTTATTTTGTGAGCAGACCTCTCTCTCTCTCTCTCTCTCTCTCTCTCTCTCTCTCTCT
>JAJEJO010002660.1:262083-313941 GCA_020662805.1 Glaucomys volans
ATAATATTAAGTGAATTAGAGAACAAATTATGATGAATCTAATGAATTCCAAGTTCAGGAAGAGAGAAATCCTAAAGAGTTTTAATGACTTAAGGAATAGTTTGCTCAGAATTTTCTAGGTAGAAAGGTTCTGCAAGCATCTATGGGTAGATAGCATCTGAGATAAATGAAGGAAGTGAACTATGAAAGTTTTTCTCTCCTTGGCTACTTTTCTAAAATGAAGTTTACTTGACTCCATCTGTAAGGTAATTTTGAAACCAGTAGTCCTAAACCATATTTTCAAAGATGGTCCTTTAAAAAATCTGTTTATTTTTCTCCATTTCAGTTTCCTTAAGATGTGGTGATCATGTTATTTAAATTTGTGTTAAAGAGTAAATTGAAATTCAGATTCATGTCTTCAGTACAATTCAAACTACAGTCTTGAGATAGATTTTTAAAAATCTATTGTATTTTTCCCTTCTCTCCATATTATAACCATTCTTTATCCTTTTGAGATTTCCAGACCTACTGTTATATATCCTAGTTTTCCCTTTATGACCCCACAATATCACCCATAGATGGGGTATCTTCCCTAAAGCAAAAGGAAGGCAATAAAACATTAAGTCCCCGAATGACCCATTTTTGAACCTATGCAAGCTAAGGGAAAAATGAGCCAGAAAGTATAGGTACATGTTGTTTTGAAGGACTCTGACATTCTCCTTTGTACTCTGGGAACTAGGGAAAGTTAGTGTTATCTGTAGAAAGCTACTTGTATATATGCCAGGACAGTTGCTTCTCTGGTCAGAGAAGCAAACAGAGCAAGCTAATGCTGATCACGTCACTGCTTTTGCAGTCTTATATGTACAATGTTAAGATCTGGGAATGAGAGTGGAACTAAGGGCACTGTGGAAAGCTCATGTGTCATTCATCCAGCCTACTGCTACTAGACCAAGTAACTAGTACTAGACCAAGTACCAATGTGTTATCCCCCAGCCTATCACCACTAAATTCTTGGAGCAGTCACTGATCTCACATAAGTTTTCCCCCAGTAAATCACATGTTTCCCCTGATGTCTCCAGGCACTTTCTTTTACTTACTTATAATCTACCCTCTGCCTTCACCCTAATGCGCTGTGGACGACACACATTCTATTAAAGCTTCTGCGGTTAAATGCCAGTGAATTCTTAATCACCTGATATAACACTTTCCTTAGTCTATATTCACAATGACAACTGTTAGTGTATATTAACATGAACAACTGTACAGTTTGACACTCACTAGATATATTAATTTTATAAATGAGTTTTGAAGGTAACAATAACATTTTATGAGATGTCCAGTGTTTAAAAAATAAATTATCTGGTGTTTGAATAAATTATTGGTGTGAACAAATTTATGCTATTCTTTCAAGATTTCTCAGAATCTTTCTTATTATTAATGTGTCTTGCTAAACATAGGAAAAATACAGAATCTACTTTCTTTACATTAGTTTGATGCTAAAACCTGCCTTTGGAACTCTTAGAAGCTTTTTTTTTTTTTTTCCACTCAGTGATTTAGGAATACTACAGTTGCTTAATTTTAATTTTACTAATTCTTTTACTCTTTCATATTTTTCTCTCTTGGTCCCAAGCTTTCTCTACAAATGTAAATATTCTAGAATTTATTCATCTTCATGGCTTTAGTAGTTAATGTATAGTTGACAATTCTTTAAACATTATTTTAAAGTTGTTGAAATACATTGCTGCATTTAAGTGTTACGACTTCATAATAATATACTGGAACACACACATAACCAAAATAATTATTTTTCTCTAACATCACTTCCTCAGTTCAATTTTTCCACTTTAAAGAAATGCTAAAAACATATCAATTTATTTTCTTTTTTTCCTTTTCTTGGTGTTAGGGATTGAACTCAGGGGCACTCAATCACTGAGCTACATCTCCAGTCCTATTTTGTATTTTACTTAAAGACAGGGTCTCGCTTCATTGCTTAGAGCCTGGATTTTGCTGAGGCTTTCTTTGTACTTGAGATTCTCCTGCCTTGTCTCCGAGTCACTGGTATTACAGGCATGTGCTACTGTACCTGACCAAATTTATCAATTTCATTGGGAAGAAAACTATTTTATTTAAGAATTTTTAAAATGTAAATGTTCAAGTTCAAAAGTAGAGAACATGATACTATCATACTAATTTTCAGCCAAACATCTCAGTGTTATGTTTACAAAAATGAAATATTGAACATAATAACAAAACCCACTTTCTCCCTCATTCCATTCCCCTTAAAAATTATATACTTAAGCTAGTTACCCTTCTTATTATGGAACCTTTATAAAAATTTTACTACTTACATGTGACCCATTATGAAAGCAAATAGTGTTTTGCAACTATTTTTTATCTGACTTTATTTACTTCAATTATATATGCTGGGCTACATGATCTGTTTAAGTATTTTAACTGATGGACTTACTGGTTTTCTAATCCATTGTTCTAAAGATGAATAATTAGATTGTCAGTTTCCATTGTTAGAATCTTTTATCCACTGTTTATATCTTCACCATCACCCTAATCTTAGAACATTTTCATATCATTTATCTCTTCCATATTTGTACACTTTATTAACTCTATGATTTTAATCCTCATAATACATTATCATTGTATGGTTCAAGCTAATAAACATAGATTAGATTTATTTCATAACCAAAAAATTCATTTTCTTACTATCATGTTTATGAGAGCACTTTCCTTCCACCTCATGTTCATTCTGTTCTTTCCATTTGTTAATTTCATTATTTAAAATACTAGTATGTGTAGAATCCTCCCTAGGGAAGTTCCCAACTTCTTTCCCTCTCCTGCCAGCCAGTAGAAGACAGTATTTCCACATCTTCTTTCTTTCAATGTTGATATTTCAAAATCAATTACCAATCTCACCTTTGCTCTTTTAAATATAATCTTTCTTCTCTAATTGATTTTAAGATTTTTTTTTCCATCTGGAAGATCTTTTCTATTTTCACTCTAAAATGGCTACTATGGATAGCTAGTTATTTTTTAAACATTTAACTGCAGTATAATTGACATGCAATAATTGCAATTTCAATAGTTTTTAATATGTAATTGCACCTATGAAACTATTAACATAATACAAATAATGAACATATACGTCATTATCAAACATTTCCCTTGTTTCTTTATATCTCTACCATCCTGCTCCTTCATGTACCCACATAGTCACTGACCTTCTTTCTATTATTTTCATTTTCTAGAATTTTATGTCACTGGAGACAACATATGTGCTGTTTTTATCTAGCTTTGGCTCAGTTGATCCTTTTTTATTGCTTAGTAACATTGATTATCTCTTCACTTGTTGATTGGCATTTTAGCTATGTCCAGTTTTCTGTAATAAATAAAGCTACTATGAACATGTGTGCAGGTGATTTCACACTCATATCATTTGCTAACTCTTAGTCAAGCATCCAAGAGAACTGATGAATCATTTGGTGGATATATGTTGAAATTCAAAATAATCGTTAAATGGCTTTCCTAAATGATTGTACCATTTTACACTCCTAACAGCAATGCTTGAGTGTCCTATTTCCTCTAAAATCTTACCATCACTTAGTTTGATCCATTTTTAAATTTCATACATTCTAATAAGGAAGTGGTAGTTTCTAATTATGGTTTTTATTTGTTTTTACCTAGTAGATGATACTGAGCTTCATTTTGCATATTTCATTGTCATCCATACATAATCTTTGATGATGGCTCTCTTCCAGTTGGTTGTTTTGAAAAGTTAATAGTTTCTCAGTTTAAAAAGTAGACTTCATGTACTATTTCTTTTAGAGTTTGCCTATTGTATTTTTTTTTAAGGATATGCAGCCGAAAACTTACACTAGAGAATGAAATCTGATAGTGTGAAAAATAAAATTGGAATTACTTGGGTTGCTAATGACATTATTGAGCCACCTAACTTTCCTCTGAAGCTAATTGACTGGCATTATTCTATAGGAAAATACAAAACAAATTAAAGTTTCTTACATAAGCAACTGCTATAGTGTTTTGTGTTACTTGTAGGTTAATGAACAAGGCAGTTTAAAAGTAAAATAAAAATATCTTTATGTATATTCTGTAATTACTGTTTGATTTTATTAAACATGTGACTTCCTTTTTTGTTACTGTGTTTTTATTTATATTCATTAAAGGCATAAGTTCATAAAACAGGGAGCTTCTCAGCTGACAAACTTTTCTCAATTCTGGGTAATTATTGCTTTTTGATATCTATATCTAAATTGTAAGGATGATTCCTCAATAGCTATTTCTCTATCACATGTCTTTGAGTATATGATTATAGTTGATTGATGTTAGGTATGAATTTCCTCATTGTTAAAAATTTTTCACCTAGGTTTTGTGGTCTTTCTAGCCCAGTAGCATCAGTATTTATTCATCTCATTTCAAACTCTGTGTTTCCTTGTTCAAAAGTTTAGAGTTTTGTGATGAAATTTCTCTTAGGTCCAGCTATCTTCTTTAAATAAAGAAAAATCATTGTTTAGTGGGACAAAAGGTTAATCACCTACACTGAAGTCTAGAAATTGGAAAGTAAAAGGAGAATTCCTTGGTTTTTAAGATCTTTCTTGTTTTGTGTGTGGACTGTGATTGAGGGTTAATACATCAGGGTGTGAGTTGGAAAGACAGGTTCCTAGGCCCAAGGTAGACCCTTGAACATAGATGATGCAACTAAGCTAAACTTCCTTGTGAATTGTATGCTTATTTAAGAAAATCTAATCAAATAAAATAAGCATTAGAAAACACTATTCTGAAACATATCAGTCTTTTATTTTAGTCTGTATCTGAGCTCTGGAATCATCCCTTCCCTGCATTTTTAAACCAATTCTATAATCTTATAATAAACATTCCTCTTCGTTTCATCTAGTATGTGTGCTTTTTTGTAACTTATAAATAAAAATAATAGACAAAAAAATCCTCCCCTCCCCAAGTTTTTGTTTGTCTGTTTGTTTAAGCTAACTTCTGTAAATTTTCATTCCTTAAAATAAAAGAAGGATGTTAGTAATTCAGTTACTCATACAAAATTTTCTTTAAGGCTGCAGCATAAACCTGGAAATTGGGAAGCACTAGCTGTAAATATCAGTGATGATGACAGATGTTATAAATTGATTTTGACTTAAAAACATCTGCAGATTAATTTGATTCTTTGATCCACACTTGGGCATTTCATGTTAATGTGGATTAATCCAAAACTAGCTGACTTTTAAGTTCCTGAAGGATCCAGATAAAATTAATGTAAGAAATTGCTGAAATGTCACTTTTGAAGACCAAGTGTGTATCATAAGGATACACATTATTGTCCTGGCAATTGGTAGGAGTAAGTCTACTTCCATAAGAGCAAAGTAACTACTAAATTTTGAAATAAAGAGTAATTAACAATAAAAATTTTTGAAATCTGCTTGAATAGCATAAGGAGATGTCAGTGCTCTCAAAGAAAATGAAGTATTTTTGAGTGAATTGAATCATCTTTCATTAATCCAAGCAGGAAAAGTCTAAGGAGATGCACAGCAAGATCTATGTAAATAGAATGCAGCTTTTACCTAGCAAATTTCTTAAAGCTCTTCCAGAGCTTTGTGATAAGAAAATAATTCAAGCTAAATAAGTTATGTAATTACAAGTAACAAATCTAAAATTTTATGAGAGTAATTCCTTATGATTTATACAATTTTACTTATTAGTTTGATCTTTTTAAGGTAACTGTCACTGATCTTTTTAAGACATTGACCACATCCTTTCCATCAGGAAAAAAATAAAAATCAGGATCCTGATTTTTCAGTGTAAAGAAAGTTTTACACTTTTTTTCCTAAAAAAAAGCACATTTTTATCAAAAAGTTAATTTTTAGTGTATTGGCCTAGAATATACAGGCACTATCAGGGTTATACAAGAAATAGCCAACTTTAAACTACAAACACTGTTGTGTGATTGTATGTGTATGTGTGTGAGCATATCTGTGTATGTGTGCTTAGGCAACATAATCTATCTTTCCAACATAATCTGATTTTTTGTTGTCTGAACAATGGGTTAGTGTTATTAATAGAAATTTGGAAAACATGATCTTGAAGTGCTTGTTCTCAAAACTCAACTTTGTGAAACATTAAAGTAGATGAGTACATTATCCAAACACTGTGGGCACACTGATCTTTACAAAAGTATGGGAACAGTAAAAATATCAGTGTTATGCTAAGAGTTAGGGGGATAGGGAGGGATGAATATGGAAAGCACAGAGATCTTTTCAGGATGGTGTCATATTATACTATAATGACAGGCACATGTCAGTCTATGTCCAAACCAGTGGAATGCACAGCACCATAAATGAACTACACGTTTAAAACATGAATTTTGGGTGATTATGATGTATCAATGTAGGCTCATCAATTATAACCAAAATTACTACCTTTAGTGGGGATATTGATAATGGAAAGTCTATGTATGTGTTGGGGCAATGCATATGTGGGGAAGCTCTGTACTTTCTCAATTTTGTTGAGAACCAAAAATTACTCTAAAAAGTATATTTTAAATGCACCAAATTAAAAGGATAAATGATAGTTTTGTAGTTATTTCCTCCGTGATGAAGAATATTAATCTTCCATCTTCAGAAAATATTTAAAAATTAATTTCAGGTAGTTGCGGCTCTCAATGTGAAAAATATAGTAACAGGAAAATATCCTTATGATTTGGAGAACATGATACTATGTCCTTTGGGAAAGTCATGAGAAGATATTTGACTTTGGTAATCCCCTTTATTACTTGTGTTTGATATTACTAATATTTATACTTTATGATTTCTTCTTGCTGATCTTCTTTGGGTTTTACTTGCTTTGTCATTCCAGTTTTGGGAAATACGTGATTAGATCATTGGCGTTCATGTTCATATTACTTCTTTTCTGAGAAATTTAAGTCATATCTTCAAATACAACATTAGCCATATTCATTCAATTTTGGTGTTAGTATTTTAATTTGCATTTGGTCCAAAACAGTTTTTAAAATTCATAGAAACATTTTTCTTGCCCTATATTTTATTTCTTAATTTAAAAGCACGTATGTGTATTATTGTTATTTTTGTTATTGACTTGTAGATTAATGTTATGAGACTATAAACTGCATGATAAGGATTTTACATTTGCTGAAATTATGTTTTTGGCCGAGTATAGTCATTTTCCACAGATGTTCTGTATTTGAAATTTGAAAAAAAAAATACACAATCTAAATCTACACACAAAAATACACAATCTAAAACTTTTGAAAGAGTGCTCTATATGTTTCCACTAGGTGAAAAAATTTTAAATTACATTGGATTAAATATTTTATACTCATATTTTAGTTTGTCTATTCAATCTGTTACTAAGTGAAGACACATTAAAAATTGTCTACTCTGAGCATGTCTTAACTTTTCTCTATGAAAGACTTTAATATTCATAAATGAGGTAAGAATCCAATGGTTATTCTGTATGGGTTACGTGTTAAGGACTTTGTTGTTATAGAACATCTTTTATGAGACAAAGACAATATACTTTTATATTTCCCTTTTATAAAGTTTTAGAAAACATTTCTATAAAACTATGTATGTATCATGTACACATGAAATTGTAAAACTCTAAACCTGTGTGTGCATGTACTGTTTTATAAAAACACACACACAACACACACATTTGTATCTCAGTTTGGGCTGCTATATTGCACAATACCATAACCAAGGATGTCCCATCAGCAACAGAATTGTACTTCCCACACTTCTAGAGTCTGGAATTCCAATTTATTTATTCTTGAGAATTGGAATATAAAGATACTGACAGATCCAATGTCTGGCAAGAGTCTGCTTCTTGGCTCACAGGAGGTCATCTTCTTGCTGTTTACTCACATGCCAAAGAAGGGAATGATCGCTGTATGGAGTCTTTCATAAGCATACTAAACCCATTTATTAGGGTTTTGCCTTCCTGATCTAATTACCTCTGAAAAGAACCATCTTCACATACCATGGCACTGGGGATTAGGTTTCAGCATATAAATCTGGGTAGCTTTAAATATTCAGTCTATTGCAATATGAAATTTTATTTGGGGGCCTCTAGCATATTGAAATATAATAAATTTGATAATATCAGCCCAATAGTGGTGGATGGGAGCCAGTCTACACCAAAATAAGTAGTTAATACTAGATATTAACTTGAATTTATAGGAAATAAAAAGAATCAGCAGTTTTTTTTTTTTTAAAGTTGTTTGAACTGAATGCAGTCTTCCCAAATTCACATATTGAAGCCTAATCCTCAATATAATGGGATTTGAAGGTGAGAACTTTGGGGGTAATTAGACCATGAGTGAGAATCCCTCATGAATAGGATTAGTGTCTCATAAAAGAGGCCTGAGAGAGTTCATTTTCTCCTTCTGTCATAAGACACTGCTAGAAGTCACCATCCACCAAGCATGAATTCTGCCCTCATCAGACACTGACTCTGCCAAAATCTTGATCTTGCACTTGCCTGTCTCCAGAACTGTGAGCAATGAATGTTTATCACTGAGCAGCTCAGTAGAATTTTTGTTATAGCCATCCAAACTAACTTACACAAAGACTAACATAAAGAAACTTATAAATACTGGCACTTGTCTTTTACTTTCTTTAAAGGCATAAAGTAAAATAATAATTGGAATAGTATCGCAATATAATAATAAACACAAAAATATTTGTAATGAATATAAATGTAAGACCTATGCAGGCTTAAGATGCATAAAAACACAAGAAAAGAAGAGAAGAAATGGAGACACAGAAGAAAAATATAAATATATCACTGAAATTAAAATTTTGCAAATATGCAGTTGATTTTTGTAACATACATATAGTAAGCATACAAAAGCTGGAAAAAAATCTGAAAATTATAGTTTAAAAACACTTGAAAATTAAATGCTACAGTAGAAAATGCTGATTTAGTAAACAAAACAAATAAACAAAATAACAACAAAAAAACACTGAAAGAGGAACAAAGAAATCAAGTGACTGAATAAACCTTTTTAAAAGCAAAAATAATCCATTAGAAAATTTACATCCAAATCTGTACCCTCTGTAGAATAAACTAATGGAAATTAAAAGAATAGGAAAGACCATACCAGGTATTCTGAAACCACAAAAGAAATGCTATGCCTGTCGAGTATCATATAAAATAGATTTTAAGTCAAAGAACAGGTTGTTAAAGATCATAAGTGACATTTCATAAAGAAAAAATGGTTAATATATTATCAAAATTTAGCAATTATTTAGATATAAGCATCTAAAAATAGCACACCAAATTACATGGAATAAAAATTGACATTAATAAAGGGAGAAATAGATAATTCAATGATAATGTTTAGAGATCGACACATACCACTTTTAACAGGAAACAACTACACAGAGTTTCAGTGAGAAAATGGAAGATTTGAACAATACTCTAAACACTATAACAGGATCTATGAAACTTCTCACTCTCAAGTGGAGCAGAATATATATATATATATATATATATATATATATATATATATATATGTCTTCTCATGTACATGGATCATTCCCAAGGGTAGACCACATGCAGGATAGACCATTTACAACTAATCACATGTTGAAGAAGAAAAGAGATGGAGGCCTCACAATTGCAGATTTTAACACTTACAAAAACGATATAGTAATCAAAAGAGTGTGATTTGAGTAAAATGATAGACATATAAACCAATGGATTAGAATACAGATTCCATAAATAAACTCTCCCATGGAGTGTCAAATGATGCTCAACCAAAGTCATTGAAAAGAAAGTCTTTTCAGTTGATAGTACTGGGAACTAGATATCAACAAGTAAAAAGTGAAATTTGACTCCTACCTTACACGACACACAAAACTTGATTGTGATGTATTAGATCTTCACATAAGACCTAAAACTATAAAGCTCTTAGAAGAAAGCATAAGGAAAACTTAATATTATTGTATTTGACACCTATTTTTTGGATTACAGAAAGGCACAGGCAAAAAGGAAAATACAAATACATTGAACTTTATCAAAATTAAAATTTCTCATGCATCCAAAGACACTATGAAAAGAGTGAAAAGGAAAAACAATGAGAAAAAATATTGTGAATTGTATTGTTATTACAGGGTAAATAATAAGATTGCATAAAGAACCCTTCAACTCAAAAAGAAATCTAACAACTCAGTTACAAGATGGACTAAGGGCTTGAATTAGATATTCTCCAAAGAAGATATACAAATGACCAATGATTACAGGAAAAGATTTTTAACATCACTAATCATTAGGGAAATGATCAGCAAAATCAAAATGAGATTTAACTTCAAATTCAAGGTTATTATCAGAAAAAAATATATATGTTGAGAATAATATGGAAAAATTGGATTCCTTGTGCATTGTTGATGGAGTTGTAAAGTGATGCAGCTGTTATGGAAAAGTGCATGGGATTGCCTCAAAAATCATTAACATAAAATTACCTTAAAAGTTAGTAATTCTGCTTCTAGGACATACCAAAACATATTGAAAATGGACTAGAAAAGAAATTTGCACATCATAGTTATAGTACATTACTCACATTAGCTCAACGTGGAAACATGTCCATTGACAAGTAAAGTGTGCTTTATATAAGGTGTAAATATTATGTAACCTTAAAAACTGGAAATTCTGATACATGTTCCAATATGGAGGAACTTTGAGATTATTATCCTAAGTGAATTTTAAAAAGGGCAGATATTGCATGACTCCTCTCATATGAGGTCAGTAACATAAGTAAAATTCCTAGAAACAGAAAATGAAGCTGCAGTTCTCAGGGGATAGTGGGGTCAGGAGAATGGGGAATTATTTCTTAATGGGGACAGAATTTCACTTTGGGATGATGAAAAGTTCTAAGAATGGATATAGCAAAAGCTGCACAGCTGTATTTAATTCCATTGAACTATATATTTACAAAAGTTTAAATGGTAAATTTTATGGCATAAATATTTTATCATAACTAAAATCCAATTATATAAGTAACTCTTAAAAACAAACTAAAATAAACAAACAGAAAATACTTTGACAGCAATATAAAAATCTTGTGAGATTAGTATAGAAGCCATTGCCCTTAATCAGTGTTTCCTTTCCATAAGGACTTAACTACACGTTTTTAGCATATATAAGATTCAAGAAAAATATTTTTCTTTTGGTTTACTGGGTATTGCTTCATTTTAACAACAAATTCTATAACTGATAATGTTCATCTATTTTGTTTAGATGATCAAAAAAATGCTGATCAAGAATCAATTTTAGTATATTTGTATTATGTGTCTCATGCCTTCCTGTCCTTAAAATTTCTCTTGTTTTCACTTTACTATTCAAGTATGACTGTTTCTCATTTATACTTTTTGGAAAATATTTTCTTTCTTATTTAATTTGTATTTTGTGAAAAATACATGTTTGTTTGCAGTCTATCTCCAAGCTGTTATTCAATTCATTTCAAAATTGAACACAGAATAAATACGTTGTATTTTTCTATTTATTCACATGCTCTCTAAAGTGCCTTATACATAGATTAGAAAAAAATCTTCAATATAAATTGAATTGATTTTTTATGAAGATTACAATAAAGATGCAGATTGGTCGGAGAAATATAATAAAAGCAAGGAGGTATATTTTCCTAATGCTAACATTTACTGTACTAAATTGTGATGTTAAAACACACAGGTGTGACAGGTATCCTCTTAATTATTTGTTTGGTTCCAAACACTTTAAAAAGTCACACTTCTAAAGGAATTTTTAAAAACTTGTTGCCTATTTTCTAGATAGTAAGGTTAATTTATTGTTTTAGTAATTATCACCATCAGACATCTGAAACAATGCTTCAAATATTTTAGATTTAAGTTGATTGAAGTTTTAGACAATATCAAAACGGAGAAACCCTAATAAGACCTGTGAATTCTTCTTTTTCAAATTTTAAAATATATAGGGAATTTAACCATTTTTCAGTTCTTCAGAACTTGTAGAAGATTTTCTTAATGCCAAGAGAGTTAATGAAATTTTGGATAGATAGATTAAAGAAAAGACATGCCCAATCAAAATTGCCCTTTTAATGATAAATTCTTTTGGCACTGAATTATACTTTATGTTCCATAATTCTGATAATCTTAAGGAGACATTCATTTTAAACCTAATTATTTGATAAGATTAGAAATAAAATATTAATATGCATCTCAAATATATTTTTCATTTTATCATACATTTTTGAAATGTTCCCTTTTCTTATATATTTGCAGAAAAAACATTGAAAGCATCCTTTAGAACACAATACTTGAAAACCCAGTAACTATTGTAAAATATTGTGACTTTTTTGCATTTCCCAGTAACTATGTAACATTTTTCCAGCATAATCTCTTTCCTAAGTATTCTTCTGAAAAACATATATTTTCTCTTTCTCTATTTCCTTTGAAATGTTAAGCTCTGATATCTTCATAAACCATCGTTTGTCAAACTTTAGATCTATCTTATTTAGTGAAATTGTGAAAAATGTGAAATACTGTGTATCTTAGAATTAAGATCACTAGAATCAGATATTTTAAAATGATCTCACAATAGTAGTAATAATCACTACCTTTTTAATATGATAATAATGTCATCATAGTGACTGGTTGTTATCCTTAAAGTTTTCAACATGCACTATACCATTGACATAAATTTATAATATTATATGATCAAATCCTAAAATGTAATCCTATTCAGAAGTTCTAATTTAAAAACTAATTGAAGCGGTGAAGAAAGAACTTAAATTATACAGTGGACAAATTTAGTAATTTTTGAGTTTTAACTTTTAAAACTTGAATCAACTTGTCTTTATCCCACATTTTATCTTCCTTAAGATTATTAAAACATCTAAATTAAAACTTAAAGGGGAAAATAGAACTAGAGTGGAGATGAATATATGGTGACATTACTGTAATAAAAAAGAACAGTTGTTTTTGGGGGGAAGATGGTAAACTGATAAACAGTAAAATGTGAATCAATCTTAGAAATCTTTAGGCTTATGTAAAAGTACTTTGTGGGCAATGGGAGAAATTCCAAGTTGAATTAAAAAAAGCTCCTGTTTCAAGTATCTCAGGACATGTTAGAAGGACTCCTCGTTGGTGGTGTTACTCCATATGATGATGTAAATTACAGGGGGGAGCTGGGTGGCCAGGTGTATAGGTTGTGAACTCCGAAGCACCATAGAGACAGTGTCAAGGTGCCACAAACTGCTTGGCCCTTAATTCAGGTAATGTAGGAGGGGCAATGAGGGAATGAAGCAAAGACAAACAGACACACAAATAGAGAGAAAGCTGGGGCTCAGTGGTTCACTAAAATCTCTGGTAGGGAGACAGTGACCCAGAACAAGCTCAGCATGTTTATTTTATAGATTTTAGCATTCAAAGAGCTATTGTGAGAACATTTCTTCAAAACAAGCAGAACCAAAGTCATAGGTATGAGCAACTCAATTATGATTATCAGCTTGTGCCCATAGCTTTCTACCCCTGAGAAGCTGGCGTCTGAACCTCAAGGTCAAGAACTGAGAGCTCTGTGGCTGGCACAGAACCTCCTATTAAACAGGCCATCACTATAGCAACTGGGCAATCTTTAGCTAGCACCTTAGCACTGAAAGTTCCCAGGAGAGGTGTTGCTCTGTTGCAGGACAGCTCAAGGACCCTAATTCAGTCACCACTCCCAACATCAAGATCCAGAATTGTACTTTGTCAGTTTTTTACCTATCACTCATACTCACTGCATCTCAGGTTGCATTCTGGGTGGTGGTGTGATCCTACCTTCTTTGAAGGATGGAGGTTTTGGGTGAAGATTAAAAATAATATTCCTGGGACTCATGCAGGTTTGCTTTTAGGAGTTTGAGTAAATTCTACCATGGAGACTGGAGAATTTTGGAAATTTGTTTTATTTTTTTGTAGAGGATTTTGAGTTTTCAAGGGGACAAAATGAATAGCTTTGTTAGAGAAGCAGTTGAACATTTCCTGTATGAAGATTTTGAGAGAAGTCAAAGGTGATGGTGTGGGATAGTTGCAGTTGGTGGAGTATTGGGGAATATTCCACAAGGATGTGGAGAGTATGAGATGATTGACACACCAGAGGAGGGGAACTAAAATCATTTTTTTTTATCATAGAAGGCAAGTCAGTGATTAAATATTTCAATTTAATGATAAAATATTTTTTTAAAACAGAATAAGTGCAAGACACTGAGATTGTTTGTGAGATTGTGTATACACACCCAGTATCGTGAGGATAAAGAAATTGACCAATCGAGTTGTACATGAAGAGAACTGAAAGCAGTATGAACAGAGCAGAAGTTAATTTCTAGGAGATCAGGTCCCTTCCCACTCCCTTTTCTGCTTCCACCCACCTCTCCCATTCAGTTCTGTACTAGTCACTTAACTGTTCTTGTTCCCAACTGTTGGCTATTTTAATAGTACTTTCATCACCAAATTTGAGTGATCTGGTTAAATCTACATCAGGTCAATTTGCCTATTTTCATTGCTCTGGCAACTTCCCTAATCAAAGTAAAAGTCAAGTCCCTTATAATGAACTAGAAGACTTCACAAGATGTGGTACAAGACTGTATTACTTATTTGACTTTATGCCTACTCCAAAGTAGGCATTGACCCAGAATGGTGGTTCTCATCACTTTTTCTGGAACTTAAGTGAGCTTCCTTTCTGGGATCTCAGCCTTGTCCCTCTGACCACCTGGAGTACAATGGACACATGGTTCATCCCCTCCCTTCAAGATGTCATTTAATGATAGACTTTTCACTGGACACTGTTTATAATTGTCCTCCTCACCACCAACTCTCTCTGAATTTATTGTTGTCCTTTGTACTTATGTGAATTTAATATACTTTTCATTGTAATATTATTTGTTTACTATCAGTCTTGCTCACAAAATACAAGGTTAGTGAAAGCAAGAACTTTGTTACATTCACTGTTACCTATAGAATGCCCGGCATCCTATGGCGCTCAGTAGGTAAACATTTGTCGAAATGACCACAATGAACCAAGGCTGGGAAGACTCTTGAGAAACACAAGTGAAAGACTTAACAAGCTATATTCTCATTTCAAAGGTCAGTGGTCTCATGAATGAATTTGCAACCCCACAGAAATAAACACTTCAATACATTTAAGCAAGGATGAAATATCTATTTTAACATAATGTCTGATATTGTGCTAGACAGTAGGATATCAAAAGACTCCTTTCCTCAGTTATTTTATAAAAATATATAAATATATTTATTTAGGTAAATTTCTGACTAAATAAACATAACTTCAAAAATAAAATATCATGAATAATGTTTTTTATATATTTTGTGACATTAGTATGGTAAGTGTTAAGAAAATGTGACGCAATTTCCAAAATATAAGTAAACTTGCTATCTAATAATCATCTGTCTCTACTTTTCTTAAAACAAATGTCACATTTTCATTTAACACACATTTTAGATGTTCACTGTCTAATCATTCTAATTTACATAAAATACAGACATTTACTGTAATCACACTCTGACTCATATCTACAAATTTAAATTACAAAGAATACATGGAAAGTCAGATATACTCTATTATTGTTTAAAGAGACTTGTAACAAACACCAAGAAAGCCAGTATAAAAGTACCCCTGAAATACTCCAAAAGAAAGGAAGACTTTCTTTTCTACTTTTTCAAGTGTGAGTAATGGAGAGGGAAGAAGACTAAATAGTCTAAATAGAGGAGCAAAACAGTGGAGCTTGCTCAGGGATGTGTGCTGTCCATATAAGAATCATGGATTTTATTTTTTCTTTCACAAATTAGAAGAGTAGGATCTTTTTTTTTTAACATCCATGAGACATATATTAAGAGACAGAAATCAAAAGCAAGTATATTTTTAAACAGAGTGAGTTGACAGGAATTTTGCAAATGGACTAGGACTGAATAGAACACAGGGATATTGGCTTACTGATTTTGTAGCTAAAATAACTGTGTTGAAAATATTTGAGAGACACTTGTCTAAGAAATTGAGATATTGTTTTAAATTTTTATGTACCTACATTCACAATTAATTAGTAATTAAATAGTTATTGACTAACCAATTTATAGGACAAATATTATGGCTAGGTGTTGTACAAGGAGAAGAAATAGAATTGATGCAATCTACAAACATACAGAGTTTATACTTATGTTCTTAGGTTTCTGAGAATTCTTATGAAGAACTAGGAATTCTAGAATAATTACAACACATCACAATATTTAATTAAAAAAGCTTTTGAAAATTTTTATATTCATCAATTAAAATTTTATAAAAATAGGTGAAGATCTTGAGGAAAAATGAAAACAATCAAATTGCTTATCAAAATTGAAAAAATCCAAAGAAACAGCAGCAGAGATTAATATGATACTTACGGATGAAACTGGAACTATGAAATATGGAGAAAAATGGTTTAAAACAAGGTTTGAAGGAAGTTCTGGTGAGCACCATTAACCACATGCTGACGACAGTTAGCACTGTTTTAGTCTCTGTGTAAATGTGTCTACTAGATGAGATTAGGTGTGAAAATGATGCATTTTAAAATACTTTGTAGTCACAACACATTTATGAAAGGTTCCCATGAAGTAGAAATAATTAACTATAAGTATAAAAAAGCCACATAGAAAGTAAAAAGATATTTTACTTCTAATTCAGACTAAGTAATTAATAGATTTTGAAAAATTCCTCTAAAAGTGGAGAAATTATTGCATTATGAAAACTTAAAAGCATTGCATTGTTTAAACTTAAAATTTGTATGTAAGGAAAAAATATTCCTTTTATTATTGTTCCCCCATTGATTTAATGAGGTACCATGTGTATCATGTAAGAAATAACAACAGAATATGAACTTGTTTTGAGAAAAGGAGAAAAATAATGAAAAGAAAATAATATTTGGGTTATTATGCAAAAAGGGTTTTAGCATTCTTCTGCTAATTAGAAAATTTAAACAATTAGAATATAAAAATAAACATAATATGCAGCTTTTACATTCTTGTTTTTATTAAAAAATGATAATTATTTTCTTCATTTTTAACCACTGTCTTCTTTTATAAAGAATTGATTAGCAAAATAGAATGGGTTCTAGTGTAAAAACTCACATATGAGAAAAAAGAACATGTAAGAATAAGATTTGAATTGTGTTAAAATTAGTTACATAATTTTGAAGAATGTTCTTCCAATATGATTCAGTCTGAATTGAGGTGACTAGAAATAGTTTTGATTCCTTCCCTTTTTTCTAACTATGCTGCTATCCTTTAAATATTAAGTATCCCCCAAAAGATCCTGTGTGAGATAGTGTAAGTAATCTTAGACTTGAAATGAATGGGTTATGATAGTCTAACTTAATCAGTTCATTAATCCTCTGTAGGGATTAACTGGGTGGTAACTATAGGCAGGGAGGGTGTTGCTGGAGGAGGTGGGTCATTGGGGGCATACCTTTGGGGTATATATTTTATCTGTAGTGAGGAAAGTCTTTTTCTGCTTCCTGGTGTGACATCCTGAAATGACTTCCTATGCCACATCCTTCCACCATGATGTTCTTCCTCAGGTTGGACCCAGAGTATTGGAGCCAACCAGTTATGGAATGAGACCTCTACCCCTGGGCCCAAATAAACTTTTACACCACTAGAATTGTCCTTATCAGATCTTTTGGTCACAGTGACAAAAAACATGACTAAAGCATACATGTGTATTTGTATTTAAATTTGTTTCAAATGCATTTAAATAAAATTGATTCTAGTTACATTGAGCGACATTATTTTTTTTGAAAGTTGACTTATGTTTATTTTGTTTCCACTAGCATATTAAATTCTTATATTTAAATGGAATATCCTGGGTTTTCAAGAATACCACTGTATCACCTTCAAAAACAGATAGAACTGGGTGTGGTGGCGCACGCCTGTAATCCAAGCGACTTGGGAAGCTGAATCAGGAGGATCGCAAGTTCAAAGCCAGCCTCAGCAACTTAGCGAGGCCCTAAGCAATTCAGTGAGACCCTGTCTCTAAATAAAATACAAAATAGGGCTGGGGATGTGGCTCAGTTAATGAGTGTCCCTGAGTTCTATCCCTGGTTCCCAAAAAAAAAAAAAAAACCAAATAGATATATGCTCTTCCTTGCAATTTATTGCCTTTTTATCTAGTTGAATTCCAATTATTCCCCAATTTATACCTCTTCATTCTCAAGAGTTTACTGGCATTATTTTAAGAACTGTCAAACTGTTTTTCTGTGGTAGCTGCACCATTTTACATTCTCACAGCAGTGTATGAGGGCCCCAATTTCTGCCCTTATTTTCTATTATTATGGCCATCTTAGAGAGCATGAAGTGGCACCTCATTGTGATTTTGATGTGCTTTGTCCTGAGGACTAATGATGTTGAGCATATTTTCATTTGCTTGTTGATTATGTATACATTTTTTTGAAGAAATCTCTCTTAGAAAGCCATTTTTTCAATGTTTTCTTATTTTTTTATTTTTTTATTTCTATATTTTTGTACATAAATGGGGTAGAACTTTTCATTTCTAAGGTTGTATACAAGGTCAATTCACATGATTCATGTAATCTTACATATACGTAGCATCATACTGTCTATCTCAGTCTACTTATCTTTCCTTCCCCCACCCACTCCCATCCCATTTTCCTCTACACCATCCAAAGTTCTTAATTTCTTCTCTTGTTCCCCCACCACCCCTCATGATGTGTCATCATCCACTTCTCAGAGAAAACATTCGGCCTTTGGTTTTTGGGGGCTTGGCTTATTTCATTTAGCATAATATTCTCCAACTCCATCCACCAATTTACCAGCAAATGCTATAATTTTATTCTTTATGGCTGAGTAATATTCCATTGTGTATATATACCACACTTTCTTTATCCATTCATCAATTGAAGGGCATCTAGGTTGGTTCCACAATTTAGCTATTGTGAATTGAGCAGTTATGAACATAGATATGGCTGCATCACTGTACTTTGCTCATTTTAAGTCCTTTGGGCATAAAACCAGGAGTAGGATAACTGCATCAAATGGTGCATCCATTCCAAGTTCTCTGAAGAATCTCCTTACTGCTTTCCAGAGTGGCTGAACCCATTTGCAACTCTACCAGAAATGTTTGAGTGTGCCTTTTTTCCCACATCCACGCCAACACTTATTATTGCTTGTGTAGATGAAATCTTAGAGTGGTTTTGATTTGCATTTCTCTAATTACTAGAGATGATGAACACTTTTTCATATGTTTGTTGATCACTAAATCTTCTTCTGTGAAGTGTCTGCCCTGTTCCTTACCCATTTATTGATTGCGTTCTCTGTATTTTTGATGTAAAGTTTTTTAAGTTCTTCATAAATTTTGGAGATTAGTGCTCTGTCTGAAGTATATGTGGAAAAGATTTTTTCCCCCTCTTCAGGCTCTCTGATCACATTATTGATTGTTTCCTTTGATGAGAAAAAGCTTTTTAATTTGAATCCATCCCATTTATTGATTCTTCCTTTTATTTCTTGTGTTCTGGGAGTCAAGTTAAGGAAGTCTGGTCCTAAGCCAACGTGATGAAGATTTCGGGCCTACATTTTCTTCTATTTGGTGAAGGGTGTCAGGTCTAGTTCCTAGATCTTTGATCCATTTTGAGTTGACTTTTGTGCAGGATGAGAGATAGGGGTATAATTTCATTTTACTGCTCATGGATTTCCAGGTTTGCCAGCACCATTTGTTGAAGAGGCTGTCTTTTCTCCATTCCATGTTTTTGGCACCTTTGTCTAGTATGAGATAACTGTACATATGTGGGTTTGTCTCTGTGTCTTCTATTCTTTACCATTGGTCTACCTGTCTCTTTTGGTGCCAATACCATGCCATTTTTGTTACTATTGCTCTATAGTAGAGCTTAAGGTCTGGTATTGTGATACCTCCTGCATCATTCTTCCTGCCCAGGATTGCTTTGACTATTCTGGATCTTTTGTTCTTCCAGATGAATTTCATGATTGTTTCTCCATTTCTGTGAGGAATGTCATTGGGATTTTAATTGGAATTGCATTAAATCTGTATAGTGCCTTTGGAAGTATGGCCATTTTGATTATATTAATTCTGCCTATTCAAGAACACAGGAGATAATTCCATCTTCTAAAGTCTTCCTCAATTTCTTTCTTTAATGTTCTCTTGTTTTCATTGTAGAGGTCTTTCACCTTTTTCATTAGATTGATTCCCAAGTATTTTTTTTTGAGGCTATTGTGAACAAAGTTGTTTTCCTCATTTCTCTTTCAGATGATTCATCCCTTATGTATATAAATTCAATAGTTTTATGCGTGTTTATTTTATATCCTGCTATTTTGCTGAATTCATTAATTAGATTTAGAAGTTTCCTGGTGTAGTTTTTTGGATCCTCTAAATATAGAATCATGTTATAGGCAAATAGAGACAACTCGAGTTCCTCTTTTCCTATTCGTATTCCTTTAATTTCTGTGGGCTAATTGCTCTGGCGAGCATTTCAAGCACAATATTGAATGGAAGTGGTGACCGTGGGCATCCCTGTCTTGTTCCAGTTTTTATAAGGAATGCTTTCAGTTTTTCTCCATTAAGAATGATGTTGGCAATGGACTTATCATAAATAGCCTTTACAATGTTGAGGTATGTTCCTATCATCCCTGTTTTTTCTAGTGTTTTGAGCATGAAGGGGTGTTGTATTTTGTCAAATGCTTTCTCTGCATCTATTGAAATAATCATATGATTCTTAACCTTAAGTCTAGTGATATGATAGATTACATTTATTGATTTCCAGATGTTGAACCAACCTTGCATCCCTGGGATAAACCCCACTTGATCAGGGTGCACTATCTTCTTAATATGTTTTTGTAAGCGATTTACCAGAATTTTGTCGAGGATTTTAGCATCTAAATTCATCAGAGATATTGGCCTAAAGTTTTCTTCTCTAGATGTGTCTTTGTCTGGTTTTGGTATCAGAGTGATACTAGCTCATAGAATGAATTTGGAAGGGTTCCCTCCTTTTCTATTTCATGAAATACTTTGAGAAGTATTGCTATAAATTCTTCTTTGAAGGTCTGGTAGAACTCAGTGAGAATCTGTCTGTTCCTGGTTTGTCTTGGTTGTTAGACATTTTATGACTTCTTCTATTTCATTGCTTGAAATTGATCTGTTTAAATTGTGTATGTCCTCCTGGTTTAGTTTGGGAGGATCATATGTGTCTAGAAATTTGTCAATGTCTTTGGGATTTTCTATTTCGTTGGAGTACAGATTTTCAAAGTAGCTTCTAATTATGTTTTGTATTTCAGTGGTGCCTGTTGTGATATTTCCCTTTTCATCAAGAATTTTAGTAATTTGAGTTTTCTCTCTCCTTCTCTTTGTTAGTGTGGCTAAGGGTTTATCTATTTTGTTTACTTTTTTAAAGAACCAATTTCTTGTTTTTTCAATTTTTTAATTTTTTTGTTTCATTTTCATTGATTTCCACTCATTTTAATTACTTAGTGTCTCCTACTACTTTTGGTGTTTTTCTGTTCTTTTTCTAGGGCTTTGAGATGTAATGTTAGGTTGTTTAGTTTGTTGACTTTTTATTCTCCTCTTAAATTCGCTCAATGCAATGAATTTTCCTCTTAGTACTGCTTTCATAGTGTCCCACAGATTTTGATATGTTGTATCATCATTCTCATTTACCTCTAAGAATTTTTTTATCTTCTCCCTGTTGTTTTCTGTTATCCATTCTTCATTCAATAACATATTATTTAGTCTCCAGGTGTTGGAGTAGTTTCTGTTTTTTTATTTTGTCATTGATTTCTAATTACATTCCATTATGATCCGATAGAATACAAGGTAGTATCTCTACTTTTTTGCATTTGCTAAGGGTTGTTTTGTGGCATAACATATGGTCTATTTTATAGAAGGATCCAGGTGCTGCTGAGAAGAAAGTGTATTCACTCGTTGATGGATGGAATTTTCTATATATGTCTGTTAAGTCTAAGTTATTGTGTTATTAAGTTCTATGGTTTTTTTTTTGTTTAGTTTTTGTTTGGAAGATCTATTCAGTGGTGACAGTGTTGTGTTAAAGTCACCCAGAATTATTGTGTTGTGGTCTATTTGATTCCTGTAATTGAGAAGGATTTGTTTGATGTACATGAATGCGCCATTGTTTGGGGCATAAGAATTTATGATTGTTATATCTTCCTGATTTATTGTTCCCTTAAGCAGTATGAAGTGACTTTCTTTATCACTTCTGACTAACTTTGGCTTGAAGTCCAATTTATCTGATATAAGGATGGAGAACCCCACTTTTTTACTGAATTCATGGGTGTGGCAGGTTTTTTCCCATCCTTTCACCTTTAGTTCGTGTCTGTGAGATGAGTCTCTTGAAGGCAGCATATTGCTGGGTCTTTCTTTTTAATCCAATCTTCCAGTCTATGTCTTCTGTTTGATGAGTTTAGGCCATTAACGTTCAGGGTTATTATTGAGATATGATTTGTGTTCCCAGTCATCGTGGCTTAGTTTTGGTTTTTAACTTAATTCTTGACTTTTCCTTTAGGGTAGTTCCTCCCTTGGCCGACTTACATTGCTGTTTTTTGTTTCTTCTTCAGGCAATATTTTGCTGAGAATATTCTGTAGTGCAGGCTTTCTATGTGTAAATTCTTTTAACTTTTGTTTGTCATAGATTTTATTTTGTCTTCAAATCTGAAGGTTAGTTTTGCTGGATATAAGATTCTTGGTTGGCAACCATGTTCTTTCAGAGCTTGAAATATATTGTTCCAGCCCTTCTAGCTTTTAGGGTGTGGGCTGAGAAATCTGCTGACATCCATATTGGTTTCTTCCTATATGTAATCTGATGCTTTTCTCTTGCAGCCTTTAAAATCCTATCTTTATTTTGTATGTTAGGCATTTTCATTAAAATGCATCTTAGTGTGGATCTGCTGTAATTTTGTGCTTTTGGTGTTCTGTAAGCCTCTTGTAGTTGAATCCTCATTTCATTCTTCAGGTTTGGGAAATTTTCTGATATTATTTCATTGAAGAAGTTGTTCATTCCTTTGGTTTGTATCTCTGTGCCTTCTTCAATACCAATAATTATTAAATTTGGTCTTTTCATGATATCCCATAGTTCTTGGAGGTTCCATTCATTATTTCTTACCATCTTCTCTGTTTGGGCAACTTTATTTTCAAGATTTGATATTTTGTCTTCATTGTCTGAGGTTCTGTCTTCCAAGTGATCTAATCCATTGGTGATGCTTTTCCTTGAGTTTTTTATTTGGTTTTTTGTTTTCTTCATTTCAAGGATTTCTGTTTGGTTCTTTTTCAGAATGTCTATCTCTTTGTTGATCTTTTGCTTCCTGCAGTTGCTCTTTCAAATGCTTATTGGAGTGATCAATCATTGCCTGCATTTGCTCTCTTGTCTCATCCTTTGCTTTGCAAATCATTTAATCATGTATATTCTGAACTCCTTTTCTGACATTTCTTCTACCATGCTGTCTTTGGATTCTATTAGTGTAGAATCTTGGATTGTTTGGAATACTTGCTTCCCTTGTTTTTTCATGTTGTTCATGTATCTTTCCCTCTAGCAATGAAGATCTGGGGTATTGCAGTTTCCACCCTATAGGTTTATAGTGACACTGCAAGTTTCCAAGACCTCTTCTTTCTTCTTTTGGGTGGTGATCAATATTAGCAACATCCAGTAGAGACAATATGCAACTGTAAACCAAATAGCCCCTATGAAGATGAGAACAATATTTTCACAAATAAACAGAGAGGATGAGTTCAATTATTATCTATTGTATAACAAATAGATTTGCAATGAGGTCTGCAGTTTCTAATGGAGCCAAAGAGCATGGGGAGGGGTGTAGTATGTAACTTTTAATGGGATAAGAAAAGAGTATAAAGAAGTTCTAGATCATAAGAAGAGTTAAAGTGTAGTCAAAAGGAGTTTGTTGTTAGCATGAGAAAAAGGGGAAAGAGATTCTGAGGAAACAGTTAAACAAAAGGAAAACAGAGAGCAAGAAAAATAAAGAAATAAAAACTTAAAAATTTTCAAAAAGGAGGAAAAAAATCTACACTATAACAGTCATATACTATTCAAACCTCTTGGTCTTCAGTAGTCTGATGCATGAGAGGTACCTGACAATGAACTCCCAGTCTCCAGCAGGCATTTCAGGATGGGATTTGCCCCACCTAATGATAGTTTCACTTCCAGGATAATCCAAGATGGCTGCACTGGCTTCCAAACATGTTGGCAAATTGTGACATACACACTGCAGGAGCGAGGTCCAAGATGGCAGACTAGAAGGAGGCTGCATTCTGTGTTACTCCGTAACTCAGGATTCAAGTAGAGGAAAATCTGTTCGTGAGGTAGTCTTTGCTCCTCATCAATCCCCTGCTGTTTACCCAATTTGTATATCTTGATCACCTATGGTCTGCCAGAATATTGACTACATTTTGAGTGCAGATTGCTCATTGATCGCCACCTATCATCCACCATTTGCCTGTTTCCCTGCCTCTGACCTTCCCATTGCCTGCCTTTCACCTACCTATCATCCACCAGTAGCCTGCAGACTGCCTGCAGTCTGTCAGTGGATCACCAGTTGCCTGCTGTTGCCTGGAAATTCACTGTCACAGTACCCACAAGTTTGGTTACACGTGGCTGCTGCCATTTTGGAAAATATGGCAGCACCTGCAGGACCCCTGGCCCTTTTGACTGAGTCCTGCCTCCAGGACCCCACAACCCTATGACAGCACCCCACCTACAGGACCTTCCTGGCCTGACTGACCACACTTTTCCTCCAGAGGGACCGGCCCGATGGACCACACCCCACATACACTTGGCGCCCATGTCCTGCACTGTATCTCCCCATTTGAGTGACATTATTTTTAAGAAAACAAACTATTTTAAGAACAAAATTCAGCCTTTAATGTTGTATCAGTATGTGAAATTTTTTATGTTAAGTAGTATTTTTTAGGAGTAAGTAAAAGTACTACTTGCAAATCTTTGCTATGCCTCTGTTCAAGCAAGGTGGGTACAGACTAATTTCAAGAAGAAACCAGCCATGAACCCAAGAAAGCTTATTTGGGGTTCTTGGAAATAACAAGAATTCACTCTGTGTAGCATAATTTAAAAAAAAAAATATATATATATATATACATACATACATACACATGCACACATATATGTATTAATTATATATTCACATACATATATAAATATGTATTTATATATGTATAAATACATATGTAATCATATATGTGTATATATATATAAACAGAAGATAATTCACACAATTCTAGCAAACACTTTATAGAACTTATGTTAACATTAAAAACTGAGTGATCTTCTTTCTCATATGTTCAAAAGTTTGTATCATTCAAAGCCTCTTTCATTCATGCTGTTCACAGCCAAATCCTCTAGAAAGGCATTTAATTAAAACAACCTAGTATACTGCCTACACATCCACTACAAAGAAAGACGGAGCATCAAATTGCCTGGGTGATATTTTGAAGGGATTGTATTTTAGGTAACAACAAATGACAAATACCCACTATAGTCTACCCACTGTTTACCTAATGTTTCATAATAGTTTCCATCTGGGACCTCTGGGCAGTGCTTAGGATCCCTCTGGTTTAGCTACAATTCTGCATTAGCATTCTGTAATCTGTAGTTCAAAGTTAAATATCACTGGCACAATATTTTTTATTTAATTAAATAATAGAGAAAGGCGGAATAAGGAAGGAAAAGTTCTATATAAATAAATGCTCATCACATCAAGGAAGAAAGTATGGTTGAAGATCATTGGTCTCAGGAAAGAGGTTGGTCAGAAGATAGTGCTTGTCTTCATAGCTACCTATATCATGTTACTTTTAGAACCTGGCAAGAAATTCAGTTTAAGGGTTTTTTTTTTTTTTCCCTAAACTGTCAGAGTGGACCACATCTTCAATCCTAAATGATCTATGTGTTTATGTTATATATTTTTTGTAAACATACTAAAACCACTCTTTATTAAGTAACAGATTGATAGTTTGAAATATGTTAAAACCAAGAACTTTAACTCTTTAACATTAAAATAATGGGAAAATAAAGCCAAACAGTGAAAATCATTTGAAATGCATATTAACATAAAGGACACAAACCCAGAATATATGAAAAGAAACTTTTATATGAACAACTTTTACCTTATATATTTATAAACTGTAATCTCTTCTATTACCCAGAAGTTTCTCTTGTATGCATGCATGTGTATGAGTGAATACACATGCACACAGAGTTACCAAAAGTACAAAAATCTTTGCAGCAGCACTAAATACAATGAGAAAACAAACCAAACATTCATAGTAGAAGGTCTAAGTAATGCTGTGGTGTTCACACAATGGAATAGGTTATGAATAATAAAAATGAGAAACATAGTATTATAAACCATAGGATATATGGATCAAACAAGCATATTGTCCAAGTTGTGTAGCAAAAGAAACTACATTCAAATTAATATTTACTCCATGATTGCATTTACTAAAACTAAAAATAGCCAAAATGAAAGCATGATATGCATCTACTACTTCACATTACTGCAGAGAACTATAATTATTGTTTCTTTTATTTGCTTCCTTGTGCATAAGTTCCATTCACAAGATCATCTTTAGGGTCTAAAATGGCTGCTTCAGCTAAAACCACAGTACCCAAAATCTAGTCAACCTGAATACTGAAAGTGAAGAAAAGACCTCTTCCCTCCATTGCTGCCATTTCCGAGAATTTTCACACTCATAACTAATCAGTTACCATTAGCCAAATTTTGCTAGAAGGGAACTTAGATATACGGATTTAATCTTATGTGACGGTATGTTAATTTAGCCATTGGTGCTTCTGTTTCTATAGAAGGCTATAGATTATTAGATAAAGACTATTGGTGTATATTTTAACATAGTTATCAATCTTTGAACTAGTGTACTAATTTAGCCATCAAAAACCTATGTATGCTATTTTCCAGAAATATAAAACAATCATTTCTTCCCAAGGGAGAGGTTTCCAAATTTTTAGCCAATCACTTCATCTGCATTAAAGTTCAAAAAATTAGATGATGATTGATCTTTTTCATCAAGCAGGGGAACAGTTCGTGATTAACAAATAGGCATTTTATTTAAAAAATTAAACAAAGCCAAAAGAGAAAATATATAAAAACACTTCAGAATCTGGAGGAGAAATCCCCATTGAAGCAAAATAAATTTACAAGTAGTATGAAACCGTGTTGAAAGGAATTAGAGAAATATCCAGGGAAATGTTTTCCAAAATTGACCTCATTAGATATAGAAAACTTCAACCTGCCAAATTTCCCTGGAGAGATACTAAAAAATGTATGAAGAAATGACCCCATGGAACAGCAAAAAGAGCAAGATGATATCACAGAGAAATCTACCTCAAAGGCCAGATAATTTCTATGCCCCCAAAATTGTTCCTAAATATATGTCCTTTGTGTCTATGGAAAGTTTTTTGTACAAATTCTCTAACATCAACTAGGTGACCTAAAATTCAATTCTAAAATTCAGAGTTCATACAGTATCACAAGTAAAAGGCTCAGTCACTCAAGACTATACCCACTTCAGGTACCAGCTGCAAATGTCAGGTATTCTAAAAACCTGCACTTCCACCTGCTCGACTAACAAACTTGGAGGTTTCCAAGTCTTCTGCCCAGTTTGTTAAACCTTCACAATGACTCACAAAACTTGGGGAATTACTACATAATTTAATTTGGAGGTTACAAATAAACATCCAACTTTGAGAGGAAGGGAGGAGGTATGGTACAGAGTTTCTCTTCCCTGACCCTTGGTGGAATCCAGTAGGTCATTCTCCCAGCATATCAACATATTCGACCATCAAAAGCTCTTTGAACCTCATTGTTTCAGGGGTTTTATATGGGATTTCATTATTTGGTCATTACTGTTTACATCAATGACCACATGATTGAATTCAAGGTCCAAGATTGCTCCAGAGATGGGGATTGGGCGGGGTTGATAATTAGAATTCTGTTACCATGTTATTTGTTCTTTTGGGGCACAGCCCACATCCTGAAGCAATCTACAATCCTCCCACTATTCCTCCTGATCCCTAGAATGGATCACCTCTTTAGCATAAAGTCAAGTATTTTGAAAAAGTGCTTGTTAAAAAGAGAAGAGACATTCCTAGAACTAATGAAAATCCAAGTGTTTTAGATGTTCTGTGCCAGGATCCAGTTATAAAGACATATCATCTATCATCTGTCTGTCTGTTTATCTCTCTACCCACCTAACCACCAAAGCAAACTCATTTTGTGCTCTGCTTTTTGGTCTATTCAACTTCTTTCCTTGGATTTATTAATTTTATTTTATTTTTAAAGTTGATCTAATTTATTTTTATTTGTTCTTTTTAGATATACACAACAACAGAACGCAGTGTGACATATTATATGTACACAAAGTATAACTTCTTCTAATTGGGATCCCATTTTTGTGGTTGCACATGATGTGGAGTTTCACTGGTGATGTATTCATATATGAACATAGGAAAGTTATGTCTAATCATTCTACTGTCTTTTCTCTTCCCACCCCCTCCCTTCCCTTCATTCCCCTTTGTCTAAACCAATAAACGTCTGTATGTCCTTCCTGTACCTTGTTGTGTGTTAGCATCCACATATCAGAGACAACATTTGACCTTGGTTTCCGGGACTGATCAATTTCACTTAGCACAATAGACTTCAGATCCATCCATTTACCAGGAAACATCATAAATAATTCTTTCTTATGGCTGAATCATATTCCATGTGTGTATATACCACATTTTCTTTATCCATTATTTATTGAAGGGTACCTAGGTTGGTTCCATAGCTAAACTATTGTGAATTGAGCTGCCATCAACATTGATGTGGCTGTGTCACTGTGGTAGGCTTATTTTATGTTGTTTGGATAAATGCAGAGAAGAGGGATAGCTGGGTCAGATAGTGGTTCCATTCCAGGTTCTCTGAGGAATCTCAATACTGCTTTCCAGAGTGGTTGCACCAATTTGCATTCCCACTAACACTATATGAATTGTTCTCTACATCCTTGCCAACATTTATTGTTGCTTGTATTCTTAATAATTGCCATTCTGACTGGAATAAGATGGAATCTCAATGTAGTTTTAATTTGCATTTATTTAAGTGCTAGAGATGTTGAACATTTTTTTTATCTACATGTTGACCATTTGCATTTGACACTTCTTCTTTGAATTGTCTCTTCAGTTCCATTGTCCATTTATTAATTGGATTATTTGTTTGTGTGTGTGTGTGTGTGTGTGTGTGTGTGTGTGTGTGTGTGTTAAGCTTTTTGAGTCCTTTATATATCCTGGAAATTAATGCTCTATTTGAGGTGCAGGTGGCAAAGATTTTCTCCCATTCTGTAGGCTCTCTCTTCAGTCTCTTGATTGTTTCCTTTGCTGTGAAGAAGCTTTTTGTTTGAATCCATCCCATGTATTGATTTTTGATTTTACTTCTTGTGCTTTAGTAGTTTGTTGAAGAAGTTGGTTCCTAAGCTGACATGATGGAAAGATGGGCCTACATTTTCTTCTAGTTGGCACAGGGTCTCTGGTCTAATGCCTAGGTCCTTGATCCATTTTGAGTTCAATTTTTTGCAGGGTGAGAGGAATTTTGTATTTAGTGGAACAGATGGAATATTATACTCAAGGTGCTTGCTCTGCCAGAGTAATAAAAACACTTTGACTCTATACCATGAGTTTCTATATCCTGCCAGCTTCTTTGAAACATAAATAGGCTAGGTGGTTACCTTGTAAGTAGAGAGTAGGTTTTTATAAAAAATAAAGATTCAGCATATATACTCTTAAGAAATATTTGTAATGTATTTATAAACTACTTGCAATTCATATATATTTTAGATAAAAAAGGACTTGATATCTAAAAAAACTCAAAAGCATTGTTTCAAAAACTGATGAAAAACAATGGTCAGTTCACATGTGTGAACGGTTCACAGAAATATGAAAGAAACAGCCCTTATATATAAAAACAAATGTTTAACCTCCCTAATTTTAAGAGAAATAAAAATAACTCTATAGAAATAAAATATTTCACATATCAAACTGGAATTTTAAAAAATATATATAAAAAGGGTCATTCTGTGCAAGAAGAGGCAATTCCATAAAATCTTGGTGAGAAATAAAATAAATGCAACATTAATAGTGACTAGGAGTGTCTAGGAACAATGTAATGAAAACTAGTGGAGGATAAATGTCTTTTAGTAAGCTTGTTTACATAGATAGAAGATAGTAGTGTCACTGGCCTGTCTCCAGTGATAACAATGCTGTCCTCCTCCAGGTACGAGGTGAGCACCTTTCTCATGGGAAATGTATGTACTAAATTTACAAAGAAAAGGGAATAACAGAGAGTTCTTCCTGTGGCTGCTTTTTTTTCAAATTCAGCTGAAAGTAATTAGTATGTCAAAGTGTTGCATGATCTGATCCCTTCAAAACATAGAAGAAATATTTCACTTACCACCTTTAGCTGGCATAGAGATTTTCCCTTTAATATGAATTTGTATTTTCACTTCTTTGATTTTTTTTGGTTTGCTTGTTTCTATCTTGGAATTTCTCTTTATGTTCACTTTCTCTTTTATTAATTTTTTTTCCCTTTACCCCTCACTAATCCATTATTTTTATTTTTCCTCTGTGATCCTGAATTTTTTTTTCTTTTTTTTAATTGGTTCTTTTTAATTGTACATGACAGTAGAACCCATTTTGACATAATTATACTGCAGGGAATATATCTTTTTTTCACAATGTAGATTCACACAGTTCATATAATCTTACATATAATAAGGTAATACTGTCTGTCTCAGTGTACTATCTTTCCTTCTCCCTCTCCATCCTATCCCATTTTCCTCTGCACCATCCATACTTCCTCCATTCTTCTCTTGTCCCCCCAAAACCCCTCCCCCCCATTATGTATCATCATTCACTTATCAGAGAAAACATTCAGCCTTTGGTCTTTTGGGCTTGGCTTATTTCACTTAGCATGATATTCTCCAATTCTACCCACTTGCCAGCAAATGCCACAATTTTATTCTTCTTTATGGCTGAGTAATATTCCATTGTGTACATATACCACAGTTTCTTTATCTATTCTTCAATCGAAGGGCATCTAGGTTGGTTCCACAATCTAGCTATTGTGAATTGAGCAACTATGAACATAGATGTGGCTGCATCCCTATACTTTGCTGGTTTCAAGACCTTTGGGTATAAACTGAGGAGTGGGATAGCTGGGTCAAATAATGGGTCCATTCCAAGTTCTCTCAGGAATCTCCATACTGCCTTCCAGAGTGGCTGCACCAATTTTCAGCTCCACCAGCAATGTATGAGTGTTCCTTTTTCCCCACATCCACACCAACACTTATTATTGCTTATATTCCTGCTAATAGCCATTGTAATTGGAGTTAGATGAAATCTTAGGGTGGTTTTTCTTTGCATTTCTCTAATTACTATAGATGAGCACTTTTTCATATATTTGTTGATCACCTGTATATGATCTTCTGTGAAGTGTCTGCCCAGTTCCTTAGCCCATTTATTGATTGGGTTCCTCATATTTTGGGTGTAAAGTTTTATAAGTTCTTTATAAATTTTGAAGATCAGTGCTCTGTCTGAAGTGTGTGTGGAAAAGATTTTTTCCCACTCTGTAGGCTCTCTTTTCACATTACTGATTGTTTCTTTTGCTGAGAAGAAGCCTTTTAGTTTGAATCCATCCCATTTATTGATTCTTCCTTTTATTTTTTGCACTCTGGGGGCCATTTGGAGAAAGTCTGGTCCTAAGCCAACATGAAGAAGATTCAGGCCTACTATTTCTTCTATTTGGTGAAGGGTCTCAGTTCTAATTTCTAGATCCTTGATTCATTTTGAGTTGAGTTTTGTACAGAGTGAGTGATAGGGGTTTAATTTCATTTTATTGCATATGAATTTCCAGTTTGCCAGCACCATTTGTTGAAGAGGCTGTCTTTTCTCCATTGCATGTTTTGGGCACCTTTGTCTAGTATGAGATAACTGTACTTATGTGGGTTTGTCTCTGTGTCTTCTATTCTTTACCATTGGTCTACCTGTCTATTTTGGTGCCAATACCATGCCATTTTTGTTACTATTGCTTTATAGTAGAGCTTAAGGTCTGGTATTGTGATACCTCCTGCATCATTCTTCCTGCCTAGGATTGTTTTGGCTATTCTAGGTCATTTGTTCTTCCAGATGAATTTCATGATTGCTTTCTCTATTTCTATGAGGAATGTCTTTGGGATTTTTATTGGAATTGCATTAAATTTGTATAGTAAATTTACCCTGTGTTCATATCAATTGTTATGGAAAATTTGTACATAATATATACAGTTCATAAAATAGTTACATCTACAAGAAATTCCAGGTCAAATAGAATGTTTTTGGAAACCACATACTTATCTATGCTTACAATCAGTTGTATAAGGTCAAAAGATACCAGAAAAAATTATGAAATTCAAAAATCAAAAATTAAATATTCAAGAGGCTTATTTTGCAATTCTAGAATTTTATAAAATATTCCTGAGAGATAATAAAAAGAAAAATGCTTATATTTGATTAATATCTTATTTTCAAATAACTAAGTAGAGTTTACCTTCTTTAAGATTATATCAAATTATGTTAGGAAGACAGTTTCATTGTATTCTTATAACTAGTCACATTAAATGTCAGAGGGCACCATGACATATGTAAATTAAAAGGTGATAATAACCCTAAACAACAGACTGGTTGTTTCCCATTTTCATGGCTAAAAAAATCCATATCACATATTTTCATTTGATTTTTCCCTTTGATAACAGGGAAGTCTATTTAGAATTATTTATGTATAATATTTGTTATGAGGAAGTATATAAAAATAATTCCAAATTGTCTCATCAATGAAAAGTGTAGTTAAAATTTATACTGGGAAATATCTATGTTTTTCTCATTTCAATAGCTGAGTCATTATGCATATGAATGAATAAATCATGCATAGGCAGACCTAATTTTGTCAATCAAGCTGCAAGAATATTTATTATTGGTATATCACATCACCAACTGGTCATCAATTTCTTCCCTATTAATGTTCACACCAGTTACCTTTCTTTCCTTTTTTTTTTCCTTTTTCTTTCTTTCTTTTTTTCTCTTTCGGTACTAGGGATTGCACCTAGGGTCACTTAACCACTGGGCCATTTCCCCAACCCTTTTAAAATTTTTATTTGGAGACTTGTTCTCAGTAAGATGCTTAGGGACTCACTAAGGCTGGCTTTGAACTTGCAATCGTCCAGCCTCAGCCTCTGAAGCTGCCGAGATCACAGGCATGTTCCACTACACCCGTAAAGACACGCCAGATGCCTTTCTGTGACACACACACAATGTTTACTCTTCATGGTCATGTATAAAACATCTCCAACTGCTCATGACAATAATGTTCAATTCATCTCGTTACTTGGAGAGCATATTCAAAAGTTTAAATATGAAGCTGACCATTGCAGTGACAAATCTTGCAGTTTACTTTTCTCTGCTTGAGATTCTTTTGAGTAATTCTAACAGCAAGCTCAGGACTGTGGTTTTTGTTTTTTCCACACTGAAACTATTGACCTCACTGTTAACCTGCCCAATAGTAAGATGAGTGCATTGCTTGGATATGGTGTGCATGCATGCCAAGAGGTTCATGTGCTGGAAGCCTGGTCCCAGGTGGTGATGTACAGAGGCAGTAGAATGTTTAAGAGGTGGACAGAGTAGATGACCAGATCACCAGGCACTGCCCTTCTGAAGTGAATTTCATGCTGAAGTGCATTATCACTCTCACAGTCCAGCAAAAGCAGGCTACTGAAAAGCAAGGCCACCCCACACACTTAACCCCTCCTCCATAGAACTGTCTTCTCTATATGTTTCCCTGCCATGCTGTGGCACACACAACCTGAGAGGATTTTACCAGAGGCTGAACAGGTAAAATTGCCTAATCTTCGACTTTCAGTTTCCAAGGCTGTGGTTAAATAAACATTTTTACTTTATAATGAACGAATTCCAAGTACTTTCTTACAGCCACACAAAATGGACTAAGACAATGAGTACATAACTTCCCATTTATGCCTGGATGGTTAATAATAGCCTCATTAATTAAACCAGAACAATATCGTAAACCAGGAATGTCTCAGCAGACCCAGAAAACACTCCATCTACACATGCCCACAAATACCCAACCACTGAACCAAGGATAAAAAGGAATAGACTGCAAACTACTGAGAGAGTCCTAGCGAAAGAGACAGGAAAAATAAGTCATGTTTGGAGTATGTAGTTCCTAAATTTCATAGATCATTCATCTATAATAATCTCACTGTGCCCAGCATTATTTAGTCCACTGAAAATAGAATTCATCTCTAGCAGGTGAGTGAAGGTACATATTAGAAACCTTTCAGAGTAAGCCTGAGAGAAGTATGTAGCAATTTTGCAGAAATACATGATTACACCTTTCTTAACAATCATCACTACCATCTGGCATTACTTAAATTAAATATACTCTCTTGCCACAACCAATTTCTGCTCATTTAATTTACTGATTCTCTTTTATAGGCTTTTTACAATCCTTCATTTACCACATCCTTTCTCTTCCTGATTTAAGGTTTCTTTCACTCAGGCCAGTTGAAATGGCATTGATGTATAAATTGTATGTGAAATGAAAGTGCACAATAAAGAAAAATAAATTTTGGTTTACCAAAATCAGGATACCTTTTTTTCTTTATTGATGAGTGCATCACAATTTGATAATTGCTTATAAAACAATATAAGATAATTCTGATTTAAGCAAAAAACCTTCTCCATTTGAAGGGTTCCAATTAGTACACCTTGCTTATAAGAAAACACAAGATCAAGTTCAAAAGAGCTGAGCCAGATTCAGTTATCTCAGCAAGATTAAATAAACAATAATTCTCTTACTGAGGTTTGCCATGAGATGATTTGGCTCAGAGTGACTTCCTACTTACAAAGGAAAACATTCCATTTGGCCTTTGGTCTTTTGGGCTTGGTTTATTTCACTTAGCATGATATTCTTCAATTCCATCCATTTATCTGCAAATGCCATAATATTATTATTCTTTATGGCTGAGTAATATTCCATTATGTAGAATTCTGTATTCATGAGATCTAGGACTTAGTTGGTCATATATTTATCTCTTTTGATATTTTTTTTATCTAAAGCCTGGTGGTTTCATGAGAACCAGATCCATGGAAGTATGGAAGAATAATCCCACCCCCTCCAAAAGTATATTTTTGTTAACACAAGAATAAAAGCATTGTGGGAAGTCAAAATGCAACATGGTTATACTCTACTGTGAAAATTAATTGTGTGTACATCGATGAACAGAAAACTGATAAAAGACATTCAACAGTCTTAGTGAGGTAACTATATGCAATTCAACACAAGAAAATCTGTCAAACTACAATTCATGGATCACATTTCAAAATTCAAATCCATTCTCTCACCAATAATATATTTGACTAGGTTTGCACATGTAATTCAATAGATGCCAAAGCTTTTCTTGCCCATGAAGTTACTTTTGAACAGAGCCTCATCTGTAAGTCAATACTTTTGCTAAAGAAAATATATTTTTGATAAAGTTAGATTTATGGATTACTTGTTAAAAATCATCAAAGTTCATCATGAAGATTTTGCACTTAAAAAGAAAATATTTTGAGCTAAAACTGCTGATGCATGCTTATAATCCCAGCTACTCTGGGGGCTGAGATAGAAGGATCACAATTTTGAGACAAGATCTGGCACAATAGTGAGATCCTGTATCACAACAAATGAATATACAGTGAGTAAGTAAGAAATAAAATATCTTGTGTTATTTTGTGTTAATTTTAGTCAATGCTAATCCTGGGCAGGTGTTTTGGCATTTCTTTTCAACAAATCTTTCTTTCTAGAGCTTTAGATACATGTTTCTTAATACAATTTAAAAATATTTCAGAAAGAAAATAAACAGTCTATGATCAAATTTCACATCAAAGTGACTCTTTTAAACTCTAATTGTATGTCTTTATGCGATGAATGAGACATCTGTGCTTTATTTATTTTTCTGTGAATATTATAAAATTGTTTTCATATAATGCCCTTTTATAAGAGCACATGGAATCATCTTAAATTTCTCTCCTCCTTTTAAGCATCATGGAAAAAGTGCAATATGCTCCCTTTTGGTTGTATTTGGACTAAAGATAAAATTTTTTCAGTAAGAATAAATGAAGTAAATGAATTCTGTGTTATTTACTTGACTGAAACCTTTTGAAACATCTCTGTTTCACAAGAGCCCCTTGAAAGGACATTTTGAAAAATAATCCCCAGAAAGCAAAGATTATCAGCATCAGTTTATAGATGAGTTCTGTTGTCCATCCTTTGTTAAAACCGGCCTCATTTCTCTCTATTTTCCTTATGTCTATGGTTTCTTCAAATAGTGAGATATTAAAAAATTAACATAAAAAATACATTTACAATCCTAGGAAACAATTAGATCAGGTCCAATAAAAGATAAGCTTTTCTGTCTGTAGACAACTTATTAGTAATAATTTACCTTTTAGTATTTTTGTTTTTTATATACACAACTATCAATATAAAGATGAAAAAGCTCCCATTTATATTATTTTTAGTCACTGTTTAGAAGGCTACCTATTTCACTGTACAAGCACATGGAAGAATGTGAAACTTCTTTTACTTTTGTATTCAGAAAATATTCTCCTGGCTTAAATGAATGATACATTCTATGAGAATTTCTATATTTTAGGGGGTCAGGGTACTAGATATTGAAATCAGTGGCTCCTGAACACTGAGCCACATCCCCACATCCCCTGTTTTGTATTCTACTTAGAGACAGGGTCTCACTGAGTTTCTTTGCACCTCACTTTTGCTGAGGCTGACTTTGAACTCGGGATCCTCCTGCCTCAGCCTCTGGATCCACTGGAAGTACAGGTGTGTGCCACCGCTCCAGGCTGATAACTTTTATATTTTAAATTCATCAAAATACCTCATATGTAATGTTCCATTTACTAAGAACTTAAAAGGAATAAAAAGTAGGGATAATTAGACAAAACTATGAAATGAATTATCATAGATAAATAAAATATTGATTCAATTTGTGTATTAATAATCTCAGAACAATTTGCTACATAGAAAACATTAGAGAAATGTATTATCAGCTAACTTTTCAGATTTGTTTAATCAATGTCCCTTATATCAATAATAATATTATTAAAAGTATCAGCATTTACAAAGAAATTATTAACACAATTTTGCTTTTTCAGAGAAGGAAGTAACATAGTAGAATGGTAGTGGTTACTATTAAAAGTGATGATAATAAGTGTGATGTGAAAATATGTTTGCATATCCATTTGTTATCTTCATTTTAAATATTTTATATCATTCATTTCAGAGACTTTGATATTTTAAATTGATTTAAGTTCTAATGTATTGGTTCTCCATTATTTACTATTGCACATTCTATGGTTTCAGATCTATGGTGAACCAAGGTCCAAAATATGAAATGAAACTTTCTAGAAATAAACAACTCATATATTTTAAAATGCATGTCATTCTGAGTAATGTGAAGAAATCTCTCACAATCCTGCTATCTCCCACATGGGACATGAATCTTCCCTTTTTCCAGAATTTCGATTCTTATGTGCTACCCACACATGGTCACTTAGGGACCATCTCATTTATCAGATTGTCTATCATGGTATGGCAGTGCTAATGGTCAAGTAGTACTTATTTTGCTTTATTATAGTATATTGCTATAATCATTCTATGATTTTAATTATAATTAATTTTTACTGTCTCTGATTTGTAGATGAAACTTTACCATAGGTATGCATGTATATGAAAACACAGTATAAATAGGATTTGGTACTATCTGTAATTTCAAACATCTACTGGGGGTGCTTGTAACATATTCATTGCCTTACTTCCATAAGGCTCTATATCAAAAATATAGTATTTTAATATGAGGTTCTCAAGTTTAGGATTATGAATATTTTAAATCATTTTAGTCAGACATTATAAGTATCATGATTATACTGAAAATAATTTCAAAGGTAGCACAGAGAGAAGAGTTAATAGTGAATCAATCAAGAAATGTCTTGATTGATTTCTAATTCTAACACTTACTAAATATTATTTTTAGCAAATTATGTGACTTTTTATACTTCAGAATCTTTGGTTATAAAATAATGGAAGTTGCTGTTCTGAGTTGTTCTGAGGATTAAATGTGATAATGTACATGAAACCCTAGGTTATGAGCCTTGCACAGAGTAAGTCCTAGTATTGGAAAACTATTTTTACTGTTATTAACATAACAATTTTAAAAAATACATTATCAAAACTAAGCAAATCTAAAGGGCTAGAGCAACAGCAGTTATTTAATTTTTTAAGTGGATCAAAATATTTTCTTACTGTTTATATTTTCCTATAGAGAAGTTTTGTTCTTTTTTCTAGTTATGTGGAACACCTATAAAAACTTACATATGATACATAATATAATTATGTAGTATACAATTATATAACATATTTATATAACAATAAGCATATAGGCAGGAGATAATGTCCATATGAGGAATCAGGAAACTTTTTTTTACCAGATCCTGAAACTCCGGGACATAAGGATAATTCCTCCTAACAATAAAATCTATAAGAATGTGTTGTTAATAATCCAGTTAGAACCAGTCAACATGGGCCAAGGTGACCTAGAATTTTTCAGGGCAGTGGGTACTTGGAAGTCTGATGTCATTCTGCTATCAGTCAGAAGTCAAGAGGTGGGCCTGGGAAGGACTCTCTGGAAAGTTCTCTGGGATTCCCAATAAAACTGAAGTGTAGGAGAGGCACTTGGCTCTCTTCTCTCTGAGAGTGTCCCCTTTCCCTTTTCCTGTCCCTTCAATAAACTCATTCCTGTTACTCTGAGTGACATGTATGAAATCGTCTGACTTGGTTGCAAAAATTGGGTTTGAAGGGCAGGTCTTCACACTGCCTGAGTTTCACAGAGGGCCCAGATCTGTACCAGTGACAGATGCTTTTGATTTCTCTCATTAGTTTTTGTCATTCTGTTTTATCTTTCATTTCAGATATGCAAAGGAATTTATATCAAAACCTTTACTGTAATTGAGTGAATGGATTTTTCAGAGGTGTCTCAGCCTTTTACTATCTCAAGAAACTATGTGGATGGATGGTATCAAGAACATGAGAACCCTGTGCAAAGGAACAAAGACCATGACATTAAATTCCTGAAGGTTAATACACTATAAACAAACTTGAACGCATACAATTAAAGTTCCAAGAATATGCTTATTAATGATGGCTCTATATACATTTCAGTGACAGTTAAATAGTTGGATAATTTGAAGGGTTAAATAACTAACATACTGGGCATGGTGGTGCATCCTGTAATCCCAGCAGCCTTGGGAGGCTGAGCCAGGAATATTTCAAGTTCAAATCCAGCCTCAGCAACAGTGAGGTGCTAAGCAACTCAGTGAGACCCTGTCTCTAAATAAAATACAAAATAAGGCTGGGGATTTGGCTCAGTGGTTGAATGCCCCTGAGTTCAATTCCCAGTACCAAAAAATAAAAAATAAATAAATAAAGCAAAATAAGTAACATGACTATGTTCTATTGCTTATCAGTTCTGTGAAGTTATAGAACTCCCAGCCTTGGCTTAAGTTTTAAGAACAAATGCAGCAACGTCTCTTGGTAATTTTTTCAGGTTAATTGCTTTTCTAACTGTGCAATATTGGTTACATGGTTTCAGTACTATTTCCCACTTTCCACTAAAATAAAGATGGCACTTTTCGCACAATGTTGATGTGAATATAGAATGAGAAATATTTGCAGAAAGTCATATTGAGATTTCAATATGTGAATGTTTTTCCTATTCCCTTTTTTCCTCTCAAAGAGGAAATAGCATATCTCATAAGGCAGAAAATTTTTTGATATGGCTATGAATATTTATATTTTTCTTCATTATCCCTGTTAGAACATGATTACTGAGCTACATGAGCACTTGGGGATGCAACGGTGAAAAAACCTGCAAGAATCTGTCATCAAGGAGATAACATACGAAACACTGCAAACATTTGGTTTTATGCTTTTATCTTTGAAATTGATATCATTTGGATTTTTGTCTTTGAATAAAACATTCCTATTCCCAGATAGGCTATATATCATACAACTCAACTCAGGTGGGGTTTTATACATTTTGATCCTTTAATCCATTTTTGGATTTATATAATTCATTTTTATCAGTAAGTATCAAATAGAGACCTAGAACATAGGAAGATTATAGACCTAGATGTAAATTTTGATCTTCAATTTAAGGTAAAAAATGTATTAAGTGCAAAGAGTAAAGCAAAGTGTTTTGGAATAGGATGTTGTGCAGATTCAAAAGCTTAGTTAATGCTTTTGATATTAATTGCATATTGAATTCAGTAAATGATCTTAATTTTTCATTTTTATATACAACTCTTGACAAATTTGATTACTTAAAGGCATTTGATACAGGTTAAATATTCCAAAGCAAATAAATAACTAAAACACCATTTTATTTCTTTGTGACTCCATTCAAAAGGTAAAATAGAGTGTAAATTAACTCGATACGGTCTACTTGTCTTATATATATTCATATAGTTTGGGCTTTCATGCTTAAACTTGTCAGCTTCACAATGCCTAGTATGCAACATGATTTATACTCCACCAGTCAGCCAACAGTGAATCTCCTAGAATTGTACTTGTATTTTCAATAGCATTTCTTAATTATATATTTGGCACAGAGAACAAATGAATTGCTTTTAGAAACTAAATAAATCATAAATTGTTAAATCTACAATTCAGGCAACAGTGTCCATAAAATGATATGAATGTTGCCAATGCTGAAGCTCTTAGAAAACAATAAGAAATCAGTACAACTATTAAGTCCAGTCATGCATATCTTATTATGAATTCCAGGGCTGATCTATGAAGAAGGCATGGGTGGTGACAAACTCAACTCATGTCTATGGCTGCCTAGTACTCAAAACCGTTTTGAGAGTCCACACTCAGTTTTTAGCAATATGCTAAAATCTCGCACTGATTTCTTACCATGTGGTTTGTCTCTGGGCATCACTTTCTCATATTCTCTTCTACATATTAGTCCATGTTTTTAACCCACCACTTTGAAGTGGCTTTCCATATGCGTTTTGTGCTATTTAGTTGTCTTGTATGAGACTTCAACTTTCTGATGGGTTCAAGAAATATTGTAAGTTCTATTTTATCTAGGTTTTTATTATCATTGGATTGGAACTTCACAACTTTTCACATGTGTGTATATATGAAAAAATACTCTGTTACTTTAAACTGGCTGTTTTGCTCATCAACTTTATCCAAAAATAGTATCAGAACTAAACTAGAGGAGAAATGAACATCTCTCGGAGAAGAGGAGAATGACTACTAGGCATCAAACACCACTTTTTGTGAAAGAAGGGAATGAAATTTTGCATTCAAAAGAACTGCTTAGATATTTTTATGAGCACATTGGTTATTGAAATTAAGGATAGAAGGATTGTTTGGACAGTAAGTAACCCATAGGGTGGACTATGGTATATACAATTAAATTATAATATGTCTCTATTTTCTCTTGGTTTTGTGTTCATGTGTGAATGGCAGAGTGTAGAGGCACAAATGAAAATGTCAAGAATCTCTTATACATAAGTTTCTGCAAGTGAATGATTTTAATTGGAAATAGCGAGACATGGGATGTACAAGATTTTCAAAGTGTTTCCCAATTTTGAAGATGTGGGAAACTGGCTGGCCTCAATATTACAGTGTGTGGTTAACAGTTTTTTGGATACAGAAAGCAGTTGCAGTGATAATGGCAACTGGCGTGGAGACATGGGAAAATACGTGTGGTTTCTGCTATGCAGACGCCTTTTAGAAGCCATTAAGCTAGCTGTGACCAACTGACTCTAGATCATTCAGAAAGGTGATTACAAATCCCAGTGATCTTTAAGTGTCTAATTCCTCAGATTAAGTGCTTTTTTATTTACATATAAAAATGGTTTCTGTTGTCCTTATAGAACTCTAATGTAAAAGAAGTAGAACCCAGTTTGACTTCTCAGTAGATGAGAATAGTTTTTTCTAGAGGCAAGAATAGAACAGTATTTGCATCTGAAACCTGGAAATCTTCAAAAGATTAAAATACCCTATAAATGGTATAGCAGATATAAAGGTACAGGGAAAATATGCACATAAAGTAATATTTTTGTGATCTTTGTTTAACCATAAAAGGGTGAAGGATAGGATTAGTGTTTGCTATAGTAAAAATTTTTTAAAAAATAATATCTACTTTTAAAAATTTTTAAAATTTGTTCTAAATAGTTATACATGAAAGTAGAATACATTGACACATCATAAATAGAGTATAATTTCTCATTCTTCTAGTTGTATATGATGTAGAGTTACTCTGGTCATGTAATCATATATGCACATAGGGTAATAATGCCTGATTCATTCTACTATAATTTCCTACCCCCATACTTCCTCCTCTCCCTTCATTCCCCTCTGTCTAATCCAAAGTACCTCAATTCTTCCCTAGGCCCACAGTCCCTTATCGTGAATTAGCACCCCCATATCAGAGAAAACATTTGGCCTTTGGTTCATTGGAATTGGTTTATTTCACTTTGTATGATCTTCTCCAGCTCCATCCATTTACCTGCAAATGCCATAATTTTATTTTTCTTTAATACTGAGTAATATTCCATTCTGTATATATACACCACAATTTCTTTATCCATTCTTCTGTTGAAGGGCACCTAGGTTGATTCTGTAGTTTAGCTATTGTGAATTGAGCTGCTGTAAACATTGAGGTGGCTGCCTCTCTGTAGTAGCTGATTTTAAGTCCTTTGGGTATAAAATGAGGAGTGGGATAACTGGGTTAAGTGGTGATTCCATCCTGTTTCCTGAGGAATCTCCATACTGCTTTCCACAGTTGTTGTACCAATTTGCAGTCCCATCAGCAATGTATGAGTGTACCTTTTTCTCCACATCCTCACCAACATTTAGTTTTGTTTGTATTCTTGATAATTGCCATTCTGACTGGAGTGAGATGGAATCTCAGTATAGTTTTGATTTGCATTTGTCTCATTGCTAGAGATGTTGAACATTTTTTCCTGTATTTGTTGATCAATTGTATTTCTTCTTCTGTGAAGTGTCTGTTCAGTTCCTTAGCCCACTTACTCATTGGGTTATTTGCTTTTTTCTTTGGTGTTAAGTTTTTTGAGTTCTTCCTATATCCTGGAGATTAATACTCTTTCTGAGGTGCAGGTGGTCAAGATTTTCTCTCATTCTGTAGGCTCTCTCTGCACATTATTGATTGTTTCCTTTGCTGAGAAGCATTTAAATTTGAATCCATCCCATTTATTGACTCTTAATTTTACTTCTTGTTCTTTAGGAGTCTTGTTAAGGAAGTCAGTTCCTAGACTTCCTAGGAAGTCATGTCAGTTCCTAAGCTGACATGGTAGAGATTTGGACCAACTTTTTCTTCTGTTAGGCACAGGGTCTCTGCCTAAGTCTTTGATCCATCTTGAGTTTCGTGCAAGGTGAGAGATAGGGGTTTAATTTCATTTTGCTACATATGGATTTCCAGTTTTCCCAGAATCATTTGTTGAAGAGTCTTCTCTCCAATGAGTGTTTCTGGAAACTTTGTTTAGTAATACCTACCATTTTCAGTGAATTTGTGCCCTCATAACTGCTGTAGATTTTATTTCACGTCTTCAATACCCTGTCTTACCCTTAAGTAGTATACTTTTACTTTTAGTTATTACATTTTGATCGCTTGTGATTTTTTAAAATTTCATTTCACAGTAAGTAAACAGTGTGTAGTTTTAGAGCTGGTAGAAGGAAAGAACAAACATTTTTCTTTGTTTTCATAAATACATTAGGTGAAGAATCTGTTACACATGGTTAAATGCCTTGCTTAAGGTCTCTCGGCAAACCATGGAGCTCAGATTTATTTACCTTACTGCCCATGGTCTTTCCATTTATACATCCAAGGCATTACCATCATTTATTAAGGAAGTGATAATATTTGTTAAGCCAAATTCTCTTGGAACTAAACACATTTTGATTTTTGTCATTGCTTCCTTTTCTAAATAGAAGAGAATCAATTATAATTTTCATTGCTGTGTTTTTTGGTCTTCACTTACTTAGATATTTTCTCTCCCTTCTTTCTTTTCCTAAATAGACTGTCAGAACACTATGACCAGGAGTTATTCCAAGGTTAGTCTTGTGGAAAATAAACAATCTGCATTCTAGTTGGAATGTAAGCTGCAGACACAGAATTTAGCAATAATTCAGTGAAATAATAAGTCACCCAGGGGAAAATAAAAAGGATTGGTAATGGAACATTGTCACTGTGATTACTATTGGCAGATAATGGTCAGGTCTGTCTCAGGAGTTAAAAGAATAAAAGAGTGGACTTTCCCACATAACTGGAAAGTAAAACTGAACTATCCATATGTCTCATTACCCGTTCAGTTCTTTTGTGATGAACACTGAGGGCCAGTTTTCCCTGCTAATTTAAGAATTAGAAGTTCACAAGTCATTAAGAGCTATTCCATTCACAATGAAAACAATAAAAATCAATCATGCTTTATTCAATTTGATTTGAGCTCTCAATGGATGACTTTTCACATATGCTGTCATATCATTTTGTGAGTTTTAAAAAATCGGCTGTATAGATTTATGATTCACATACGATATACTGCACGTATTTAAACTTACAACTTGACAAGTTTTGACATATCTGTACACTGTAAAGTCATCACCACAATCAAGATGATGATCATATTCATTACTTTCAAAAGTTTTCAAAGTATCTGTTTTGAAATTCTACTTCCTGAACAATCATTTTCTGTTTCTATACTTAAGTTTGAATGTTCTAGAGTCTTATACATAAGGAATTATTTAATATATTTCTTGTTTTTGTCTTCTCTAAAACAGTGCAATTATTTTAGTGAATGATACTAAAGCACAATCCATAAAAGAGCAAATTGATAAATTGCACTTAATCACAATTTAAAATTTTTGTTATACAAAAAAATCAAGGTTAAGAGAGAGAAAAGACAAAGCACAGACTGTGATAAAGCATTTATGCACTATGTATCATATAAAAGATTTGATTCATATTTAGAAAACATAAAGAACTCAAAATTCAGTAGTAATAACCTAATTTTTAATGAAAAAAATACTTGAGTAATACAATTGCATAAAAAGCAAAAATATGGATTTCAAAATTATGAATCATGAGAGAAACACAAATTAAAATCCCAATGATGCGTCATTGCACATTTATTAGAATGAGTGACAAATTAAAAAGACTGAGCACATCAAGTATTGATAAAGATGTGAAAGTGCTGGAAATGTCATGCAGTCCTATGACAGCATAAATCACCATTTTGAAAATCATTTTGAAATTTTTAAAAGATTAAACATTTTCTGATCATAAAATTCATCTATTTTACTCCTGGAAATAACTAAATTTCCCTTAATGGTGAATTGACAAAAAAATAAAATTTAAAATGTATAGACATATATTGAATACTACTCAGCAATAACATAATAAATATTTTTTTTTAAATATGGACTGGGGATTGAACCCAGGGATGTTTATCCACTGAATCACATGCCTAGTCCCCTTTTAAAAATATTTTATTTTGAGACAGAGTCTCACTAAGTTGTTGAGGCTGGCTTTGAACTTGCAAGCCTCCTGCTTCAGCTCCATTCCAGCTTCCAATCCTCAGCTCCCTGGGATTACAAGGAAGGGTACATAATTAACTCTTTTTTAATTTATTTTATTTTGATTCATTGAATACAAATGGAGTACAGCTATTGTTTCTCTGGTTGTACACAAAGTAGAGTCACCCCATCTGTGCATTCATACATGTACACAGGGCAATGATGTCTGCCTCATTCTGTTATTATTCTTGCCCCCGCACCCCAACCCCACTCCTCCCTTCCCTCTATACTATATATCCTTCCTCCATTCTTGCCACCCTTCCACTCCATATTATGCATCATCATTCACTTATCAGAGAGATCATTCAGCCTTTGGATTTTTGGGATTGGCTAATCTCACTTAGCATAACAGTCTCCAACATCATCCATTTACCTGAAAATGCCATAAGCTTATTCTTCTTTATGGCTGAGTAATATTCCATTGTATATATATATACCAGTTTATTTATCCATTCATCTATTGAAGGGCATCTAGGTTGGTTCCACAATCTAGCTATTGTGAATTGAGCAGCTATGAACATTGATATGGCTGCATCACTGTAGTAATCTGATTTTAAGTCCTTTGGGTATAGGCCAAGGAGTGGGATAACTGGGTCAAATGGTGAATCCATTCCAAGTTTTCTAAGGAATCTCCACACTGCTTTCCAGAGTGGCTGCACCAACTTGCACTCCCACCAGCAATGTATGAGTGTACCCTTTTCCCCACATCCTCGCCAACACCTGTTGTTGCCTGTGTTCTTGATAAAAGACATTCTAATTGGGGTAAGATGAAATCTTAAGGTGGTTTTGATTTGCATTTCTCTTATAACGAGGGATGTTGAACATTTTTTCATAAATCTGTTGATTGCTTGTAGATCTTCCTCTGTAAAGTGTAAAGTCATAATTAACTCTTGATAGACACATTAGAAAGTTGTCTTTTTAGTTGAAAATGAAAGTATTTGGCAAAAACATGAAATACCTGTGTGTACAAATAGGGTAGAAGTATACATAGAAATTTTATCAAAGTCATATTTGTTATTTCAGAAATGTCAATTCTAATATAATCCCAATGTGCATTAAGTATTGAAATATTAAAAATCAGTGAAAGAAAGTTGAAAAGTCCTACTTGCTGCAACATTATATGTACTGAAACTATATTAATATTTTGCAATCACGTTCCAAATAGCTAAGTTGATGTTTCATATTTTTCCTTCTATTTCATATATTCTTTTGTATAATTGCTAAACAAAAATAAGAAAAAAGTTATTTCATTACTATTCAGTTAAATTTGGTAGCTAGAAAGCATAATTTAGGTCATCCTTTTAACATTTGTGAAAATGACCATTCATACTACAACTAGCACATACCAAGCACATGAACAATTAGGATCATTCAAACCTCAGTAGAAATGAAAAATGTGTAATTTAGGAGTGATTTTTGGTCTTGTAGATTATGTTGATATATCATTGATTATAATAAGATTAATATTAGCCAAATACTCAATTAAACTGAATTAAATTAGAAAGCAAATATATGGGCATACAAACTTAATAAATCCATTTATTAAGATTTTAGATTTGACTAAATTCCAGTGTTTGAGCAAGAAGTAACTCTCTTGTAGGCTTTCTCTGTATATTGGATTCTCTACAGTCCATGACAAGAATTCCAGTCACTGCCTGTAATATACTATTCATGTTATTAGAGTTCAAGGCCAGAGGCCTGCCTGGCTTTGAGGTATCCCAACAGACCAAGTCCAGCAGTTGCCCCAGAAGACCAAACAGAAAAAAGAATGGTGACGCAGGAAAGAAATTGATATGGCCTTACTGTGAAAGTGTAAGGGACCAGGATTCTAAGCCCTGCCTTGGAGTACCAACAAGAGCATAGGACTATACAGGGGAGGAATAGAGACAAGAGTCTGGCACTTGCATAGCTGAAGATCTTGGTCAGGCTGTGGTCTGGATGATCAGTATCTCAAAATGGCTTGTTGGCAACAAGAAAGTTGCTGCATCCAGGGGATAGTTTTGGATCTGGTCAGAAGATGTTGACCAATCACACATGTTGTTTTTGGAATCCAAGATGATGGCAGTGGAGAATGACTCAGAGAAAGACCAAGCCAGAAAGGCAAGATGGAGTTAACTTGGTCAATTATTGGGCCCTCCTTCAGGTTTGGGACAGAAATTGAAGACTTTTAGGTGTCACTCTGGTGATCTGGAACAGGACATTATAAAAGCTGGCAGTTGACAATCTGTTGATTATGATGTTCCTCCACATCTTGAAAATATCTTAATTACTCTTATCTTGGTATCTTTACTAGGCAGTAGTAATAATAATCATGAATTGCAAACCAATAGTGTAGCAGGATCATGGGATTTCTTTAAATTACCTTTAAGAATAATGAATAATGGAGCAATATAGGAAAACAACCCTGAGAATAAACAGGTGGAAACAAAGGGAACTAATTAAGAAATATGTGAAGAAGCTAAGATTGCTAGGGATAGCTCCTGACAGGATCTACTGGGATCAGTTAAGATTTATGGATATAGTTTTTAAATGTACACCATGAGGGAAATTTCTTTAGTAGAGCTGGCACACTAAGACAAAGTGTGCCTAGTCATTGACCCTGGCACCCTCATTAATATACTATTGACTTGTAGATGAAGACCCCCTGAATGGGATGGTTGCCATGAGAGTCCTGAAAAGGATCTACTAAGGTCAAAAGCTCCCTATCTAACAGAAAGTTGAATGTAAATGTCAGACTGGTGAAGACTAGAAGGTAGGGCCCAGTTCTCCTGGCCAATATAAAACAATAATAAAATCAGAAGTCATATTATGTTTCCTTTGTTATTTTCTACTGTGAATGACCTACTCTCTTTCTCTCTTGAGAGTATTTCTTGCTTGAGTTTTACTTTTTCTTAAAATGCTATTGCTTGGTTTTTTTGTCTGATGAAATTTTCTCTCATTGCAACACAGGAACTAAAGGTTGGAGCTTCATCTCCACATTCTCCTGTGACATCTTTAGCCTTAAAAAAAGAGGACTACCAGTTTTAGGCACACACTCCATAAAGGATTTACATGTCTACATGCAGAGTTGAGCAGAAACCTGATATGAAATTTAAGGCATCAAAAAGGGACAGATATAAAATAAGGGCAGAGATGTCCAGTCTTTATCTTGTTTTCAGTTACCCATCAGGTATCTGCAGACCCAAGTGAAGACTTAGTGTTCATTAGTAAAATGAGCCTCTAAGTCCCTATACCATGTTTAGTAAGCAAACTCCAAGTCCCTGTTGTATCACCTTCTCAAATGCAGAGGGAAGAAAATGATTTCTGGTCAGGGGAACCATGAGCTATTTTATGGGTCTAATTAGATGATGTAATCCCAACCCTAAATTAATCATTTTGGTAAAATCAGTTAACCTGACATATCCAGAGCAATGAGTGGCCAATTGACTCAAATGACAATAAAGAAGATGTTTTAGTAAGAAAAGGACATGACTGCTGAACAATGAAAACAGTTGTCCACTAAGCAAAGAATTACATTTTATACGTGGAAAGTTACTGGGATAGGAGTAGAGGAATTTACAGAGAAGGGTCTGAGGAGTTTCCAAGAGAAGGGGGAAGTCCATTCAGGACCAGCAGGGTCCTTGACTTATATGATGGTTCATATAGAAAAGTAGATATACATTCAAAGAATTATGTGGGCAATCTCAAAAGAGAGATACCTCTGGGAATAAAGCAAGGCATATGCATTCATGGGAGAATGCTGGTCATCTGATCATGAGAAATGCATTTTGGGTATTCCTGGATCTTCATTTAAAGGAATCTTGTTGAAGGGTAGGTATGGCAAAGTATGTAGTGATGATATCTGTCTGGTGTTTTGAATATGGTTTATGGTGGTCTGATCAATCTCAGAATTTTAAGGCTGATATGGTCTTCATTATCTCATCAGTAGATATTTTTGTTAGCTTTTTGCTTGTTACCAAAACATCTGACAAGAACTATTTGGAGGATGGAAAGTTTATTTGGGACTCAGAGTTTCAGAAGCTTTAGTCTATAGATGGTAGACTCCATTGCTCTAGGTTCAGAGTGATGCAGTACATCATGGAGAAGGGCCCAGTGGAGGAAATCTTCTCAGCTCATGGCAGGGTCTGGAAGCAGACTCAGTGGAAGGGGCTATGGAAAGAAGAACCCTTCCAGGTCACGACTTCAGTGACCCAACTCCTTCAGCCACACCCCTGCTGTATACAGTTCCCACCCAGTCAGTACTTTCAAACTAGGATGGATTGATTAGGTTACAGCTCTCACAATCCAATCATTTCACCTTTTAATATCCTTGCATTAGGAGTTTGGGAGGACATCTCATATCCAAACTATGGCAGTAGACAAAACTGGGAAGTCCCTTACTTTTAAGTTTCTCAAATATTTTATCTTTCTTTGCTTAATCTATTTATTGGGGGTTTAATGAACAGCACTCAAGGTATACTTATATAGTTTAGCGAGTGACAGACCTAGAAAAGTATGTGAAACTACTGAAATTTTTCTTTCCTTGTTCTCCTTTTACATCTTCTTTCTACCTATTTTTTCTTTCTCCTATCCCAACCTCATTACCATGATCTCTCTTGCAATTCTAATGGGAATAGTGGTGTGATCACATTATTACTAGCAATCTGACAGGTAAAGAATGGCAGATTGCTTTTATTGCTATTTGATTGCACTGTAAATAATCAATCCTCAGATGATTTTAGAGTTTATCTGAAAGTCTGCTTTGTTTTCATTCATTAAATGTGTGTGTGTGTGTGTGTGTGTGTGTTTTGTGTGAGAATTGATAATGTAAAAAGGAAAACAAATATACATATGTGAGGAACTTTCTGGTGAGAGGTTGCTGTTCCTTGCTCTACTTGGATAAAAAAAAAAATCCAAAATTCTGCCTACGCATAAGACTTAATCTAAACTATAAGTGAATTCATTTAAAATGTCTAACAAATTACGCTGATCATTGAAACCCAGGAGGGAAGAAGTTTGATGTACTTTAATTATTTTCCTGAATATACATATATCATTAGTTTCCCTGCTCTGCTCAGTATCATTTAGGAAGAAATAAATGGAAAGCAACTTGTGAACTTCTGATAGCACTGAAGAGAAGAGATAGGAAAGAGAATGTGTGCTTGGGATGAGTAGAATAAAAGAGTAACTAAAGTAACTAAATTTTCATTTTGTGGACAATTCCTAGCAGGCCTGTTGGTTCCACAGTTTCTTAAGGATAGCCTACTGGTTGATGGCTGTTAGAAAACCAGGGACAATTTTCCAGGTGAAAGAAACAGATTCTGACACTAATTTTTGATATGAAAAGAACACATTTACAAAGCAGCCTAAATTTACTAGATAGATATAAACCTCCTAAATTGCCTGTTGGTCACACTTCCCTTCTGAGAAAAGTGGCTGCATGGCTTCTGTGCAGAGGTTTCTATTCTTCAAGCCAGGTGATCCACTCCATTGTGACCTGCTGGTAAAAGCACGGTGATTGTGTGTATAAAAGCTCTCCAGCCACTTTTCTCAGTAAGGAGCTGTCACGGGCAGGCTCTTTAAATCTTCCTGGATAGTTGAGCTAAACCAGAATACAAAAAACTAGTCAGGATTCACAGATTAGCAGGGATTTTACTCCAACATGATTCTAGGTTGCTCTCACTTTGCCTTACTGTGAAGCAAGAAGAGTAAAGGTTCCATTAGAAAAAGGTATTAATGGGGGATAACTGCAGTCCCTGCCTAATTTAGTTTCTCACCGAGAAACGGGTTCAGAGGCTCACTGGGACTGGAACAATGTGAGGGAGAAGGATCTTTAACCATGACCTTTGGACCCTAATGATTTTAGGCTTTCCATGGTCTGCATCAACACTCAAGACTTAGAATACCTCAGGAGTTGGTTGTTTGCTGAGCCAAAGACACACACTGCTATGTTCTATTTCTTTGTTCTAGTTCATATTGAATTTTTCATTGTAATAACAGGAGGGCCACAGGGGGCTGTGCC
>JAJEJO010002661.1:19159-54273 GCA_020662805.1 Glaucomys volans
GGACTTGAATGATATAAGGAAAGCTGACTTTGAGGGCACAGGTAAGATTATCTCTGTGACACTTTCTGTCCTATTTTTGTATTTCTGCCTCTCCCCCCACAACAAATACTCTCACATTGACCTGTTCCCTGGTGAGTCCTGTCACTTCCTCTGACCCTGCTCCCTGGAGAAGGTGCTGTCAATCATCTGTGTTCCATTGACCTGGGAGTTTCATGCACTGCAGCCTGCCTCAAGCTGAAGGTAAGCTTTCCTTCATGGTACCATAAGATCAGGCACTTCATGTCATCTTGGGTGCTTGCTGTCAATGGGTAGGAATATTGGTGGGATTTGGAGAGCTAGAGTCTGCTCTGGGTCTTCTCAGGGTTTCTAATACTCAAATAAGCCTTCTTTCCTCTGTCGAAACTGTAGCCATTTTGTTTTCAAGGAGGTAGAGAGCCTTACAAAGAGAAAAAAATATGGGAGGAGATATTCATATTCTGCTAAGATTGAAACAAAACAAAAACAACAAGAAAAGAAAAAAAACAGCTTAATGGGGAAAGGTGGCAAAATTGTCTTAAAGTTTTCCTTGATTTTGTTTTCTTCCATGCCTTTGCATCCTTTCTAAGAGCACTATTTTCATTTCTTCATTGCATTCTCTTCTTTTTTTGTCCCAGGAGGTCAATCTCAAATTCATCTACAATAGCTTCAAAATGTGGTTTAAGCTACTTGGGTTTCCAGAATCTCAGATATCTTGGACTTTGTTTTGGTATTGCTTCTTCTCAGACTATTTCACAAGAGAAGCAGTATATGAAGTTATTTGAACTAGGCTTGTATGTTTCAATGTAAAATCAAACCAAGATTAATTGGAATTACATCTGACAGGATCCAGTGGTAATGGACAGTAATGGACAGGTAGCCTTAAGTCTCTTGAGAAGGGTGTCCTGGGACTTGGGATATCGTCCAAGACTAGATAAAGACTGGCAAACACCAGGGTTAGCATCCAGAAGTTGGCATAGAGCAGTTCCAGATCACTATTTCCTTTTCTGTGGATTTTCATTGAACTTCCTTCTGACACCTCTTAGTGCTCTCTTGTTATGACAATGTTTGTGGATTGTGTGTTTTCTATCCCCAATCCTGATCCTTAACATGGAGATTTACTTCTTTGGAGACAGAGAATTTGATACCCAGATTTGTTATGCATATTGCACTAGGCACATTGCCCATTATACAGTATGTTAAAATATTCCATAAATGAATAAATAAATTGTAGTAATCCAGCTACAAACAAAGTTGGGAGTCAGTGCAAGGCACAGAGAAATGCTCTAGCCGCCAGGTAATATGCATTGGATACTACCTCGGTATTTCCCTCTCCTACTACTTGTAACTGTAGCATCAGCAATTAACTATAACAAGTACTCTGGAAGGTTATGGAGAAACACAAGAAAGCAAAATATGGCTATTTCCAGAAGACAGTTACACCCTACGTAATGCAACGGAAAAGGAAATGCACAAAAATAGTGGAGTATAATCCATGCAATAGGAGAAACAGGTGAACTCTCTTGAATGATATAGAGGAGGCATGGTTCATCTTTGGGGAGTACTGAGAGAAGAAAGTCTAACTTTCAAGGATGTATGTGAATTTTCCTTTTCCAAGAATGGAAAATCTTGGTTTATGTTGACCAACAGTACTGTGTACCTGCCTGCATAAAGAATAGGTCTGATTTTGTATGTGTGTGCATGACTGAATGTGTACTTGAGATGTGTAAGAGTGTATGAATGCATGTGCACATGTGAACACATGAGTGTGTGTTCATGAAAGTGTGTATGTGTGCACATCCCTCACACGTATACCATCATAGCAGGAACTGATTGCAGTGATGAGGTAGTGATTTCACTACAGAATGGGCAGTCTTCAGGGCTTGTAAAAACACTGGGCCTTGTGTTCTAAGGTGCTTTGTAAAGTTTTATGATCAGACAATGGCAAAGTGAGGTTGAAGTCTTTTTGTAATGTAGATTTTCCAAAAAATTAAGGCCTTTAAGATGCCTTTTTCTCACATGGACATTGGCTATGATGTTAATTTGTCAACTTGATTGGGCTAAGGGATGCCCAGGTAGTTAATAAAATATTATCTCTAGAGATGTCTGTGAGGGTGTTTCCAGAATAGGTTAATGTTAGAATTTGTAGATTGAGATTGAGATTGTCCTCACCAATATTGGTAGGCACCATCCAATCCATCAAGGATCTTAATAGAACATAAAAGCCCAGGAAGGGGAAATTTGCTCTCTCTTGAGCAGAAACATCTACCTTTTCTCGCCCTTGGACATCAGCACTCCTCATTCTTGGACTTTCAGACATGAACAGAAACCATTGATTCCCTTGCTTCTGCCTCAATTTCTTCATGTGTAGCCTGTGAATATATTCTCTACTTCCTTCACAGGTCATGTTCTGCTGGGAGTCATAGGACAGAAATGGATGTGTCATGGATGGGTCTGAATGTTTGTAAAAATCCCTGTTCTGTTTTTGTTGCTCTTCTTGTTTATATAATTTCTTCTCTTTATCTCAGATTTCTGAAGCCCAAAATTAATATTGATACCTGCCACCACTGGTAACAGTGAAGACCTTTGTGTCTAGACCAGAAGTGTGGAAATGCATTGCCCTTCTCCAGAGTTTTCTCTGCTAAAGTAAAGCTCACAACACATAACTCTGTCTTGCTAAACTCCTAATGGAGATAGCAAAGTTAGTTTGACTAGAAAATTCCTAATCCTTAATGGGGATATTTTAAAAAGAAAAATGAAAAGAAAAAAATAGTTTTTCTGAAAGCAGAAATGATTAAAAATTCTTTAAAGAGACTGGACTGTACTTTTTTCTTAATAATAAAATTGTTTGATGTGGCTATGGAAATGAAATGGTTAACTCAAAGGATGACTAGGATTTTGAACATTCTAGAAGCCATATCCTCAGATAAATGCTTGTGAGAACTGTGGTTACTTAATTGGAAAAAGGAAAGACTTGGGAGATCATGAGAGTCCTCTTCAAGTGCTTTAAAAAATGAAAGAATGTCAGTCTTACTCCAGAATCCAGGAGACAGAACTGGTGCAGGTATTCATGCAGTCTTTCCTGCCTGACTCCATGGGCCACATGTTTTGCTGTGACACATGATTGGCACTTAACCCGCACAGAGGCAGTTGTCACCAGCAATGTGCAGAATGACTGAAGTGGCTGGAACAGTCTGAGATTTTTTTTTTTCCTATCTGTGGAAAAGAAAGGCTGTAGAGAGAAATGAACCTGAGCGTGATACATTTCTCTCAATGCCTGTTGTCATTCGAACATTACTGAACCTCATTGAGGTTTCTTACCCTCAAAATGGGAGCATGGCTCATTATTTAAGATTGTGAAAATTAAACATAATGATATATGCAAGCTTTTTGCTGATTTTGAGACAAATTGATATTTACGAAAATGTAGCTGCTATGATCATCACCTTATTTGAGCTTCCTACAAATTCTTCAGTTCAAATGGTTGTGTCTCTTATGTAATAAGAAAACTGGGGGCCTGGAGGTTGAGGAAATTGGTTAAGGTCACAAGGTAGTAAATCGATGGGACAGGAACACCTAACCTCACCTGTCTGATAATAGAATCCTGTCCCTTGCCAGGATCTCGCACTGCCACTCAGCTAGGGAAGCACTTTTATTAAAAATATCAAAACACAGTGACTTGTGTATTTCAGCCTCACAGGACACACATCTTTGTTTAGAGAGGATGCATCCAGTAATTCTCTCTCACAACTCTACGGAGGTTTGCATCAAGAGGTATGTTCTAGCTAGTTCTATATTTAATTCAATGAATCCTATTTCTTTTGCCCAAGTAAGTACCCATTATAGCAGGCTCCCATAGGTGGTATCTGATCTAGAATCAGCATCATCAACTTCTGACTCAGTGCTAATTCCTAGTTTATGGCATCACAATACTGAGATTTGGTGATTGCTGCTCCTTTTTCTCTTTAACTGATTTGAAGGCAAGGATAGGCTGAGGGGACTTGGTTCAAAGGGGATCCCAAAGTCCTCAGCCCCCTAGTTCAGAAGCACATACCCAACACATGTCCTCCCCAACAGCACTGTTGGGAAGCAGAAACCCTGAAAAGTCACTTGCTCTAAGTGGTGTCGGTCATCTTTTCTTAAAGCAGGATTTATGAAGCTGTACAGGAGAAAAGAAACCTTTTAAGTAGCACAAGAATAAAGGAAAATAATTTATAAATGATATATTTCATTTAAAATTTTAGTCATAAATTTCCAAATTTGACCAAGAGCATTTTGAGTCACTCAGTGCCTTTGACTCCACAAGCTCTGTGCTTTTTTCTTTCCTTCTCCATTCTGTTTTCCCTTCTGCACCTCTCACTCTTGCTCTCTCTCTCAGCCTGAAAATTCTGGTTAGCCTTGGTTTAGGGTACAAGCCGTGGTTTATCACCGATAACCACACTCCCCATTCTGAGGTGCTGGAACACTTCCTTAACGCAGAGAGTGCACGGACTAACAATTATATTTCAAGCTGCATTTAATGTTGAAGTATGAGACAACAAATTGATCTTAGATTTCTTCAGTGAAGCATGACCTCACCTCTGACTCTGGCAGAAGCCGCTGCAGTGTCAGAGCAGTTCTTGTGTAGTTGCAAAACAAATAAAAGGAAAAACAAAGCCTCATCCTGGCGAAAAGGAAACAAAAGAGAAACACTACCAACAATTTTCTCTGCATTAGCAGTACCTGCTTCTAGAAAGACAGACTGGGAAGCAGTCACAGAGAGGAAACCTCCATGACAACCTTCTATGCAAACCACTCAGTCCAGTGGGTTTCTCCTCCTGAGAAGGTGTTCTTTCATAGGTATTTTGCTTGATAACCTGACTCATTTCTGTAGGGAATAGAGAAAGTGAGGTATTCAAATATCTGCCGCAAAAATATCTAAAATGATGCCTATTTAATGTCTGAGAATTATCTGCAGTTGGCTATTTTTTGAATCTCTACATGATAATAGCACTTGAACAAAAGAGGAAAGAGTACCCTGCTCTGAGCACATGCAACATTCCACATCGTTTCATTATTTCTCAGATGGTTTCTCTGAGGTAAACAAGGAGTATTATTGCTTTATTTGATAAAGGGAGATACAAAACCCAAAGAGAACCTATGCATCCTGGAGTTGTGCAGTTTGTCATTAGTGACATCAAGAACAGAATCCCGTGGCCATGAAAGAAGAGGATAGTAGAAGACGAGGAAGAAAGAACAAAAGCAGGAAAGAAAGGAGGAAAGAAAAAGGAGGATATCAAACAGCATTTTCTCCCAAGCCACCAATTGAAATTTAACATAATTTACAATATACAAACACCAGGGAAAATGAAAAGGTACAACAGAGTATGACGTTGAAGTTATATTTCAGATACCTTTGTTCTAAAGTAAATATGATTCCTCTTGCAAACTTTGTATTGCGAGATGTTTTCCTGAGCCCTGAAACACTACCTCAAATCCAGAATCAGCAATGGAATTGCTTACCTTTGTACCTTCATTTTTAATATTAAAAGAAGCTAAATTAGAATGCATATTACATAAAAACACTTTGTCTCTTTCCCCAAATCAAAATTTATGATCCAGTTTTGTACCTGGTTGGAAAAAAAACAAAAAAACAAAAAAAAACAGATCAGACCTTTCCCAAAAGTTCAGGGATGTATGTGACTCTCTCAGCCCCTTACAGCCTGTTTCCAAAGCTGCCTGCTATTCCAGGATTAGCTGCTGTGTGGCGTTAGTCCCCTTCGAATGAGCAGGCTCTCGCTTCCTCCAGCTCTGGCTCCTCTGCTTCATTGCTTGAAAATGGTTCTCTCGGCTGTCACTGTAACAAACGGTTCTAATTGCTGGGTTGACTGTTATGGTGGAAATTGCAGCAGTCCGCAGTTGAAGGCTTTCGCTCTGCTTTGGTAATCACACGGAGAGCCAAACAGCTCCTTTCCTGAAGGAATAAAGAAGATCATCTTGAAAAAAAAAATTGTAATAAATAATAAATCATTTTTAAAAGAAGCAGAAAGCCAACACACTTTCCGAACAGTTATAGTCTAATCTAATTGTAATGCATTTTTCCTCATGAAGGAAGGGAAGTTCATGAATCTGTTTTCTTGTATTCTTGGTGGTGATGATGGTGGTGGTGGTGTTTGTTTTTGTCTGTGAAGTAATACATGGTAGGCAATGATTTGGAATTGTAAACTTTCCAATTTATTTTCATGGCAATCTGTGAGATGTGTCCCTGGAGGTAGGCAAACAATTGCAGTTTTAGAGCTGAATTGGCCTCTCTCTCTCCTTTCTTACATTAGAAAGCATGCAATCTCATTTTGAGTAGGATTACAAAATTCCTAAATTCTAATAAAGTGCCAGAGTTATATGTGATGGTCTGAGATAGTCTATATGTTATTGAAGAAACCCTCCGTAACAGAAGAGGTAAAAACGATAGCAGTTATTGTCAGATTTTACAGCCATGACAGAATTCAGGTTACAAAAGGCAATCCCTAATTTGGGAATTTAATCAGATAGCAGGCACCAAGGACAGCAGCTGCTGTTACATTAGCTTGGATAAAATTATAGGGCCTATCAATTCTCATGCTTCAGGGCATAAGCTGATCACCAGCTGAGGTCAGGAGGAAATTTCCCCAATGGCAGGCTTGCACAGTTATAGCCATTATAAGAGATTTAACACCTACCCCTAAAACATCTGATGTGATTCATTACCAAATAAATACAAACATACAACATGTACTCATACAGATACACAAGTATGTACCCTCAAGGGACATGGAGGCGAGTCTTGGTCTGAATGCCCAAGTCTTAGAGCAGTTCATAATGAGCCAAAGGAAATCATCACCTAGTCTCTTCTGCCTTTTTGTTCATCTCTTTGTCAACTGATAATGGATGGTTTCCAAGTATCCACTCTGGTCAGCTCTTTGTATTTACTCACATGAATTATATCTTCTAATGTGAGTGATAAAGAACTGGCATCAGTTGTCTCTTGCTATAAAACACATTGCTACCAATTTAGCAATAACACATGCTTTATTTCATTATTTTTGGAAATCTGAAGCCTTGGTGTGGATTAGCTGGATCTCCTGGGAGTCTTATCAGGTGGTAATCTACATGTCATCAGGGTCTGTGATTCTCCTTTGAGGCCCTGAGCCCTCTCTGAAGCTTACTGGTTGCTGGTAGAAATCATTCCCTTTCAGTCATGAGCCAGAAGTCCCCTTCTTCTTACTAGCCATTACCAGCCAAGGGCCACTTTACCTTTTAGAAATTCACCCTAGTACCTTACCCCATGATCCCAACAGAGGCAGTTCACTGTATGGATGTTTGCTTGCTTCCAGGCTAGGATGATTAAGATTCTTTGATTTCTCCCTCTACAACCACAAAATAGAGTCTAATTTTTTTTTAAAAAAAGCAATTATCTCATTATTTCCCCACATTCTTCCTCCACTCAAGGGGAGGGAATTATCAAAGGTGTTCACAGGAAGGGGTAGAATTTGAGTACTATCTTAGCATTCTAAAACAGGACTCCAGTGAGAAGAAGGATCAATATTAAGAGTGAAGGTCTATTTAATTTGGCTGACTCTATAAGAATTATTTTTAACCATCCATGGAAATAGTCATTAATCTATTATTGGATCTATTATCAATTGTCCACTATGGAAGGACAAATCATTGATTATTTTGTGAGTACAGCCATATAAAAGAACCCTGGTATGGAAATTAGAGGTATCTAGTTCAAATATTTTTGTGGCAGAAAAAGAGAGAAACTCAAGATCATTAGCAAGTGTGGGAAAATGGGCTCTGCCATTTGAAGCCAGGATGAAAATCTAAGTCTCCAGATTCCCAAATAAATGACACATTTGTCTTTATCCCACAAGCAGGCTCTCTGCCCACTTTAGGGTACTTACTTCCACTCCTGTAGATCCCCAAGTGTCCACAGATCCTTGTGCAGTTTCAGCCAATGAAACTTCTTGACTGATAATCTCACTCACCCTGAAGCACTAATGATTGATGACATTTTGAGAGTGACTTCCTAACCTCAGGATGATAGTAGTATTTTCCCATAAGTAAATATAGTAAGCTAAGAAAACAAATGCTCTTAAGGTGCAATTCCATGTTAGAGCAGAAGAAAAAAGGTGGAAGTACGTGTGTGCGTGTGTGTGTGCGTGTGCACGTGTGCACACACACACGTAATGCTGTGTCCTTGGTCCTGATGTTCATCACAGTGGAGCAGATGACAGCCTATTTGGGGTCAGTTATCTAATCATAGTGTGACAGAGACAACAGTAAAGAACTTTTTCTTGTTCATTTAATCATGCAGGGCATTCCACTTTCTTTATCTCATACATAATCAGCCCTTCCTTAAACTAACTTCTCCTTATTCAGTGGATAACCACCAGTTTGACTGGGGGCTTAGGAGATTAATTCAACCTGTATGCCTATGAATGACTGGTAAGGCCAAGACCCCCCAAAGCAGGGAATGTTCTGGTCAATTAGAAAATCATGAAACCTGCAAATAAAATGCTGAAATCTATCCTACTTTTAGTAAAGATGATAAAATCCAGGATGGCCCTGCCAGTTTCAGAATCAAGACAAACTTTTATACAATGCTGTCTTTGGGTGCCTGTTGTGGAAGAGAATTTTGATTAAATAAACATCTGCCGGTGATTGGGAAAGGAAACAGGGGATGTTAGAAGCTATCTTCCTGAAAGGCAACCATTGAAGAAGGACCTCCTAGGAATATATTTTTGTTAAACTGATGGGTGTAACTATTTATGTCTGTTATATTTTCCATGGCCATTGCTCAGATTTTAATCACTGCAGCTGAATCTGGTGAGAAGAAGAAGGAAAATGGCCTCCAAAATTCTTTGTTAAGAAATATACTCCTCTGACTTGGGTGATAACCATTACGATACCTGCAAGTTCTATCAAGCCATTTTACTTTGAAATAGACATTTTTTTCTCTGCCTTAAAAGTACACCAAATTTTGTTATGTTTCATATGAATTTTTCATCCTCATATTAGATGGGGAAAGGCTGTCACCTTCATTTGAACTGTCAGAAAACATTCTCATACTTCCTAAAGGAATTCCACTTTTTTAAACAAAATGTTATCTTCACTTAAGGATGAACCCTTTTCCTATCCAGCATTCACACTGTCCTACATTTTCAAGCAACCAAATGAATAATACTAATGAGTCCAATTATGAAAAGAAAATGTCTTAGAAATTTCCTCCTCCCAGTCCTACTGTCTGGCTAGCCAACTCTTGCCTTAACTTTCAACATGAAGCCAACATTTTGTCTTCTATATGACGATGCTTTTAACTGTCAAGATCACAATTTCTCCACTTTCTAAACTCTCAAGGTCAATTTATTTTAACCTACAGTTTTGTTATTTCTACTTTCTGTATGCAAGTTTTATCTTCAAATAGATTGCCAAATTCCTTGAGAAATGGGAACTTTCATCAAAAGCTTTTAGTACCTCCTGCAACACCAGCCACTGCACTGAAGGGAATAAACATTCCTGAAACTGGAAAATGAAATCAAACTTGAAACAAGCAATACTAACTGGTCATTGACCTTTTCACAGTTGCAACAGTTGTTTTTTTTGTTGTTGTTGTTTTGGGTTTTTTTGTTTTCTGCTGTTTCTGTTGGGCTTGTTAGTTTGTATTTTGTTTTCCTTGGCATATGTGCCTGGATTTGCTTAGTATTGGCAACTTGAACTGTTTGGTAATACTTAATTATTATGCCATTCTTGACATAGCAGATCAAATCATATTTAAAAGGTAATAAAATTTAAAATGCAGGGAAATCTAGGTAGAGCTTATGTCTGGTAATTCCACCTGGCTTTAAAATCAAACTCATGCATCTTCTCTAGGCCTCAATAACTCAGGGTTGCTTGTTGACTCCTAAGAGTATCCTGCAAATCAACAGGTGAACAACATAATCTTATTTTAAAACAATAAAGAATTCACTTTACAAAAAAAAAAAATCTATTGCCAATTCCTCCTGAAGTGAATAATCGTTTCCTAATAGCTCGTTATCCTGGAATCTTGCATGCAAGGTTAAAGCAAGGCACACCTGTGCCAAGCAGCCGCCTAGCTGTGGTTTTCATCCACGCTGCCTTCCAGCCCGCCAGCAACCAATAGCTTGGCTAGATCTGGAGCCACATATACCTTAAGTTTTAATGGTTACCATGGCAATGAAAAAAGGCATTACAAAATGCACAAGCTGTTAACATGTTGCTGAAGCCAAAAGAAAGAGCTAAGAATAAACTTCTGCAAATTCCTGATCACACCACATTTGAGGAAAACTGCTGTTAAGCCGACATCATGTCCTAGTCAAGTAGCTCATTAATCTGGAGCGGAAGCTGCATAGCCCTCCCTCCCAGGTCTCTATTAGCTGGGACTGGGCCATCTCTCTGTGACAACACGTGAGTGTGTTAGAGTGAGCAGAGTTGTGTGGGTGTAGAGGAGGTAGGGACTGGGAAAGGGAGAAAGAGAATAAACAGGCTGCAAATTGAGTCTCAGCTCTTTCATCAACCAGAAAGAAAACCTTCATGTTTCCTAACAAGAATGACAGACAAGACAATTTAAATGAATCTAATTTAGAAAAATCTACATTTTTGTGGGTAAGTAAATCATTATAACCACAGACAGATGAGTGTTTCATTTGCTTTGAATATTTCAGGTAGTACCCAGATATCTCGGCTACAAGCAAGCAAAATAAATGGCACCCATATAATTCCCTGCCTGGATGAAAGGATGCGGGCTGAGCAGAGAGTTACCAGAATAAAGAAAGAAGACAAGGGGGGTCCTTGGGTTGAGAACATAAAAGCATCCAGAAAAACAATGGGCAACAGTGCCAACATTTTCATAGAAAGGGGCATAAGAATTCAGAGAGGTGGAAATCTTTTGTTTATGGATTTACAGACATGGACCTGAGCAGACAGTAAGGATTAAATGAGCATGTGACACAATGGACATGATATAGCAAAACAAAACAAAACTAAACCAAACCACAAGTCTGGTTCACATTGTTTAAATGAGGATTTGTTCTGATCTATGGTTTCTAAGGAGGACACTCATTCAGGATGGGGAAAACTGCGATTCTGAATTGACCCTGGGCATGTCATGGGCACTGGCCTGAAGAGTCCCTTCTTTTTATCCACTTCTCTTGAGCCATAACCTCCTTTCCCTGTGCTGCCCTGTTCAGACCCAGAGGGTCTTGTGCCCTGTTGTTTTCTACCCTCTCTGAAATCTCAGCTGCCTGTATATCTGGTCCCTGCTTCCATCTCAGTCTCCCTGCTATGATTCTGTCCCAGGTCAGGCCTGTTCTACACTGTGCTCCAAATCTCATCTTCCTTTTTCCTTCCAATTCCCAGTGCATACTTGACATGTCCATTTTTGGCGTTGTGCCTGGTTTCATCCTATTCTTTCCCTTGCCATCACTCCTGGAGGATGATAAAGGCCCAAATAAATTCATGTCACTTTCAGGCCTTCCTCAACAACACTGACGTCTCGTGTGTGTTAGGGTATTTTACAACCATCAAGCAAGGTCAATGTCTTACAACATCTTCTTCTTCCCTTTCTTGTTTTTAATTTTACTTCCTCAGTTAGGTTTTAGGACCATTTATGACTGGAGTTTCATCTTATTTTTGCAATGTTCACTATACTTAAAACACTATGGTGCTCCTACTAAGTACCCAATAAATGTTCAATGAATTGACTTCTATTTTAATTCCCAAAGGCCATGTTCTCCAGTATCACAGCATGTCTTGAAATTGTATTTTAAGACCTGTTGTAAACCCAAAGAGTCAAGTTATAGAGATGTAGTAAATCAAGATGAAACTCAAATCATGATACGATTATATAATTTTTGCCAACAATTCATAGAACTGTAGAACCACAAGTGGTGTGGAAGCAACTAAGCTGACTTACCCCTCTTTTTAAAACAAAGGACTTGATGAACAGTGAGATATTCTAATGTCATATAAATAGCACAGGCTAGAATAGAAAACAGGTTACATGAATTTCCCTCTTGAATCTTTTTCGATGCCCTTCTGTTCACCAGCATGGTGTTTCCTTATCTATCTCTTTTTCCCTATAAAGAGATATGAAATTACATTCAATATATATGATATGGTCTATTTACTTTTCAGGAGAGATTATCTTGTCGGTCTTAAAATGTCCTTGTCAGGAAATAGACAATCATCTTGCCTTAAGTAACTCTTCAGTCTATGATGTAGTTTAAACCAGCTCATTCTCACATGTTATCCACTTATTCATTAATCGAAGTCTGTTTTAAGCTAGACACTGTATTGGGTGTGTGGGATACAAAGTATGGTCATCTTTATCTCTGCCCACAAGACGCTTTGTGATCCAGTAGGAGATTGGACAAACAAAACATGTGATTCGGGTTTCTAGATTTCTGCAAACAAAACTAAACAAAACTCCAAAACATGGGAAAGATATCTGAAAAGAAGAAATGTCTCCTGGGCCAAAGACCAAGAATTCAAAGGAGACTGGGATACAGAGAATGAACGCTAAACGTTCCTCAAGGTGGGTGCAGCCTGCACAGAAGGTCAGAGGTAAGGGACACTTTGAAGACTGGGAAATGAATGAGTTCAGTTGATGGGTTAGACTGAGAGCCAAGGTGTAGTAAGCAGTCGAGTTAGAGCCTTTGTGGAATGGTGCCATCAATGTTAAGGCATTTAAAATTCATAATTATTCAGTGTTAAAAGCCTGCAAAAGAATGTTTATAACATCTATTCATAAATGCCAAAACTTGGAAGAAATCAAGATGTCCTTCAGCATGAGAATGGGCAAATAAAATGTGGTATATCCTGACAATGGAGTGTTTTTCAGTATGAAAAAGAAATAAGCTATCAAGCAACAAAACAGCATGGATAAAATTCAAATGTACATCATTAAGTGAACCAAACCAATATTAAAAGGCTTTATACTCTATGATTCCAACTAAATGACAGTCTGGGAAAAGCAAAACTATGGAAGCATTAAAAAATCAGTGATTTCCAGCTTGTAGAAGTATAGGTAGAGAATAGCTGCTTATTCAGGTAGTAAAATTTTCTATATATACTATAATGAAGGATAGTGTCATTATATATTTGTGCAAACCTGTTTCTTTTCCTTTTTTATTTTTCAGAGGAGGAAAAGTATATTTTGGCTCATGGTTTCAGAGGCTCAGTCTATGGTCAGCAGGTTCCATTGCTCATGGGGTTGGGCATAGCACCTGCTTGGCTCATGGTAGCCAGGGACAAAGAGAAAGAGAAAGAGAGAATGAGAGGGAGGGAGAACAGAGGGAGAGAGAACACAAGGAGCCAGGGACAAAACCTAATCCCCAAAGGCAGGCCTCCAGTGACCCACCTCCTCTAGCACACCCCACCTGCCTACAATTTTCCCCTAGTAGTCCCTTCAAATTATTAACCCATCAAATGGATTAATCCACTGATGAGGTTACAGTTCTTGTAGTCTAAACATTTCACCTGTAAACCTGTTTTTAATGTGAAATGTGAACCTTGGGTGATAATAATATGCCAATAATCAGTGTTTGTCAATTGTAACACGTGTGCCATTCTGGTGGTGGCTGTGGATAATGTGGGAGGCCAGGCATGTATAAGGGCAGGGAGTTTATGGGTAATCTTTTACCATCCACTCAACTTTACTCCAAACCTACGACTTTTCTAAAAACACACTTTCTTTGGAAGTACTTCAAAAATTACTGTATGTATATAGGGACATGACAGAATTATATTCACATTAAGAAAGACTAATGAGAATGAGGAAGGCTGACATGGCTGTTCAGCAGAAGAGTTTGCAATCTGCTGCAACAATCCAAAGACAATATCAGGAATTTCTGAACAAATGTAGAAGGGTAAGAATGGATCTAAGGAGATTAAAACTTATTAAAAGTAAGAGCATTTATAAAAAGAAAAATTTATAAATAACAGAAGGGGCTGGGTGAGAGGTTCAGGTGACACTGAGGTTTCTGACTCCTGTTTCAGGGAACAATGGCATCATTCTCTGAGCAAGGAACACAGTGGAGGAGCATGTTTGAGGAGAGTGTAATTACTTCATGTTTGAACTTGTGCAGTTTGATGACCATGAAAGACTTCTAGGAAGAGGTTGGGTACCAAAATCTGGAGCTCAGGAAAGAGAGACAGACTGAAGAACCAGACATCTGTGCCTCTCTGTAGAAATAATGATACTCAGCATAACAATGACTCTGGTCCTGCCTCTAAGACTAATCAGAGACAAATTCCTGGAAAAATCCTGACCCTGGCCTTTCACTTATTCCCTGCCTTCCTTCCACTCTCTTTCCTGTACATCTTTTTCTAAACAAAGACTATTAGAAATTATGTAACTTTGCTCCCAACAATCTTACTGTTTGCACTCTGGAAGATTGAAAATTCATATGGAAAAAAAAGGATAAATTTCTAATGTTATAATTTCATGAAATAAATTAGTTGCCTTGCAGGTCAATGTAGGCAACAGTACTGCTATTTATAGGAAGTGCAGAATGGGATTTGGACAAAGGAATGTTCTCATTATACTCATACCATAAAGGCAGATCTCGATCCATTGATATACAGAAGGAGGAGTTGACCTTTAGGTTGCACCTACTATCTATTTGATACTGTTTTAATAACTGTCCATAGTCTTATAATTCTCAAAACAGGCCAAAGATACTATATTTTTTTAAATTACTGAAGAGGATACTGACTCATAAATCAGTTGACTGACTAGGATGGAGTTTGCAATTATTGGAGCTGGGCTCAATCCCAGAGTCTAAGTCCAGATTCTCTGCTCGAATGAAGGAATTATGACATATGCATTTACTTAAGTAAATAATGTCGTACAGCAAAGGCTCGATAAAGAAGCTATTTCAATGCTTCGTAGCTTGTAGATCATTTAATTGTATTTTTGTGCACAAATTAATTAGATGTGTTGGCAGAAAAGGGGTCAGGAGCAGGGATTTTGATATGTACTATATACAAGTGACTTGCAGACCTGTTAAATAACATGGGTATGTAAGGACTGAATTACATATTATGCCCTTGTTAACATCAGAGGACAACATAGAAGGAACATAGAAAGAAAATCATGAACTTGGAAATCAAACAACTGAGTTTTCATTTCTTTATTTACAAAGCATCAGTATAGTAACCTAGGGTAAGTTCTTGTCTCAGTTAGTCTCAAACAGCCTTGATTTCTTGATCTGTAAAATGGGAATAAAACAGTCTTTTAGTAGAATGGTTCAGTGAAAATTATGTCAGGTGATTTATCTAAAAATTGGTTCATAGCTTAAGGAAGAATAACAGCCTGTGAATACATGCTATTATTACTACCCACACTAGCTTGATCTAAAAACTAAAAGAGATAAAATGTAATTTGCTAGGATGCATCATATATTCATACATATTTTATTATCATCAAAACATCCTTGAGCAAAACATAAGTTGGGCAATTGAGTTCCAGAGAGATTAAATTAATATCCCTAAGTTTCAAATCCAGGAGTTTGCAAAGAATTACTATCTTAAGTCTTTGCCATCTTAGTAAATCAATAACCTCCACTAACTTTTGCTAAAAGGCAATGTTTTCCCAGACCCAAGTACTTTTATAGGCATGCTTAGGTTTGCAGGCAAGTCAATATCAACCATATGTAAGAGGCAAGTTCCTGGAGCATCCATGGCAGTATGCAGAATGCTTTTCCCTTCCTCTTCTTACTGATGCATCCATGACACAGTTGATCTGGATGGTCGTGCTTGCAACCATACACCAAGAAAGCATGTATTTACCAGTTTGCCTACTCGTTCCAACCCCATCACAGCCCAAGAAAGCATGGCCAATGTCCACACTGGCAACTGAGCCTGAGTCTTCTGTCCTTTAATTGCAATCACCTGCACTGTGCCTGCAGTCCACTGATGATGGCCAGTCCCATATCAAACCTGTAGTGTTCACACATTTGGAGAAAAGTTCCAATTACAAGCCCAAACCACCCTGTTTCATTTCCTCAGGCGGAGTCAGTGAGCACTCTCAAGCTGCTTTTAGCCTCCCAAATAAGTGAAATGTTTGACACGAAAGCATATGTTTTTTGGCAACTTTGTTTAATCCACATTTTAAAGAGAAAATTGAAACTCCACAAGGTGCGAAAAAGATTAGTGGAACGTTTCAATATCTGGTGGAAAGCAGACCGTGTTCCCTCCTCCTTCTGTTCTCTTTCTTCTTCGTTCATGTGCAGATATTCGCTTTATAAAAGCTGCCACAGAAATGAATCTTTTAATTAAGAATCTGAGCCACCTAAATGCAGAACAGGGAGAAATATCAAATGGCACCGGATGTAGGAGCCATCTGCAAGACAGAAATGGCACATGGCTGTTCTCAAAAAGGGTCACCACCCGAAATCATGTGTGGTCACAAAATCAAGGGCTTGGGGATTAGAAAAATATTAGGTTTCTAAGAAGTCAGTTTTCCTAGTATAACATGAAGCAACTCTCCAAGAAAAATCCTTACCTTTCCAAGATTTTATTATAATTTTAAACAATATGGAGTCTAATAAGCTATTGCTTTCAAGAACTACTTTTTCTAGAAGTTTTGATGAAACAAGTTCTAAAGACATCCAAATGTGAACTCCAATTTGTTTGAAAGAAGCACATGGGCATCCCTTGTGTGGGACAGATATGAAAGCACCTGAGTGTGCAGGTAGTAGGCATAGAACATGTCACCCATTTCCTCACCTTCTCCAAGAGTATTGGTCCTGCACATACCATGATCCTAATGACTTGAAAAAGTCACTGACAGAGAGGAAGGAATAAACCTGAAGCTAGAGAATCATAACCAGTTTTTGAAATTTGTCACTGAATTTAAACCTGACCTCTAGAATGTGTCTACTGTACATTTAGCTAAAATTCTATTAGTTCTCAAAACAGAGTACTGTATTTATATCACATCATGAAACTGTTATTTTGTTTGAAAATTTTACAATTATGCACCAATTTAAGAAGCAAATAGGATAATTTTGGAGTCAGCTACTATTTAAATGAAATATGCCAGGTAGGCTGAGTCTGTGTAAAGAGAAGCCTCAAGACTTTCCAGAGAACACTCAAAGGAACTTTACAGTTCAACCTGCATACCAATTCTGTGATGCAGTAGTAAAGGAAACTCTGCTTCCATTTCATGGAAAACAGCAATAACCCTGCACCTACAGATGCATATGTATATACATGTATATGTATACATATGTATTTTGCTTAACCATTCATCTGTTGATGACTTAGGTTGTTTCTACCTTTTACTTTGTGGGAAGTAAACATGCATATGGGAAGTAATGTGCTGCATACATTGGTATACAAATATCAATTTGAGTACTTCTCAATTTTGGGGGGAATCCTAGAAATAGAAATCGTTTATCTTATGGTAATGTCATATATAATTTTGAAGAACCACCTATTTTCCACAGCAGCTGTATCATTTTATATTCCTACCAACAGTGCACAATTGTTCCATTTCCTCCATATTCTCCACACCTGTTATTTTTCTTTTCTTTTTTTCTCCATTTTTGTACTAGCCATCTTGATTTGTTCAAAACAGTATTAAATTGTGATTCTGAGGCTGGGTGTGGTGGCACATGCCTGTATTCCCAGTGGCTCAGGAGGCTGAGGCAGGAGGATGGCAAGTTAAAAGCCAGATTCAGCAACCTAGCAAGGCCCTAAGCAACTTTGTGAGACCCTGTTTCAGAACAAAATATAAAAAATGAGATGGGGTAAGAAAACTTGGAATGGAACTAACATTTGACCCAGTCATCCCACTCCTAGGTTTATACCGAAAGAACTTAAAATCAGCATTCTACAGTGACTCAGACACATCAACGTTTATAGCTGCTCAATTCACAATAGCTAAACTGCGGAACCAATCTTGGTGCCCTTCAACAGATGAATGGATAAAGAAACTGAGGTGTACATACACAATGCAACACTACTCGGCCTTAGAGAAGAATGAAATTATGCCATTTGCCTGTGAATGGATGGAACTGGAGAATATTATGCAAAGGAAATAAGCCAATCCCAAAGAACGAAAGGCCCAATGTTTTCTCTGATATGCAGATGCTAATTCACAGTAACAGAGGTGGAAAATAGAAGTATTTTGGACTGGACAGAGGGGAGACAGGGGAGGGGAGTGGGCATGGAGGTAGGAATGATAATAGGATGAATCAGACATTATTACCCTATATGCATAGATGATTACGTGACCTGTGTAACTCTACATCATATACATCAGACAAATGAGAAGTTATACTCCATTTATGCATGTGTCAAAATGCATTCTACTGTAATTTATAACTAATTATAACAAATAAAATATATTTTAAAAACAATAAATAAAAAATGGGATGAGGATGTGGGCTTAGTGGTTAAATTTCCCTGGGTTTAATCCCCCATACAAAAATTTGCTATTTTGGTTCATGTTATGTGGTGATTAAAAAGACTGAACATCTTTTCAGATGCATATTGGCCCTTCATATATATTTTTTGTGGATTGTGGGCCCAAGTTTTGTGACTCCTTTATTAGTGCCCTTTGATGCACGTATTTTTAAAATTTTGTGGTATTTGTGGATAGGAGGATTTGGCATTGTAGAGATTACTGTTCCCCCCAAAGTTATCTACAAATTTAACATGTCTACTATGTTTATTTCTTTAGTTGTTTGTGTTTATTCAATAAATCATCACCAATTCCAATGTCATGAAATGTCCCCCTGCTTTTTTTCTAAGGTGTTTAGAGCTTTAGTCCCTACATTTTGGTCTTTGGCCCAGTTTAAATTAGTTTTTTCCATATGGTCTTAAATAAGGGTCCTATTTTGTTCTTGTTCTAATGGAGGACCCATTTTCCCAGCAACATTTGTTGAAAAGACTGTCTTTTCTTTAATTGATGGTCTTGGAATCCTTGTGAAAAATCAATTAACCATGTATTAAAGGGTACATTTTTGGGCTATCTATAATACTCCACTGATCAATGAGTCTCTTCTTAGGCCAGTAGTATACTGTTTTGATTGCTGGAGCTTTGAAGTAAGTTTTAAATTCAAGGAGTATTAGTCTTCCAACTTTGTTCTTTTTCGAGATTATTTTGGGTATTCGAGATCTGTTGTGATTTCACATGAAAGTTTTGATCGATATTTCTATCTGCAAAAAAGATGTTGTGCTTTTGATAGACCTGCATTAAATCTATAAATCATTTCATATAGTACTATAATCTCTACAATTTCAAGTCTTCCAATCCATTGATGGAGATATCTCTCTGTTTACTTGTGTCTTAAATTTCTTTCAACAGTGTTTTGCAGTTTTCAGTGAACAAAATTTTCCCCTTTTGGTTGAATTTATTCCTAAATATTTTATTCTTTTTATATTATCATAAATGAAATCCCTGCTTTTATGATTTATTTTAGTTGTTCTTTGCAGCAATGGTCCTCAGAGTCAAGAAAGTCATTTTTATCTTCTTGTTGAAATAGAAGAGGAAGTGCAAGTAAAATTTAAGGGCTAATTGATCAAAGCATGATTCTAATTTCAGGCAATGAGGTAACTGTGCTCTTGGCTAATTCATTAGCCCTGCACCTAACATGAAATGAAGGCAGGGTTTCCTTTCCTAGTAGCATTATAGAATTGGTATGGAGGTCGAACTGCAATGTTCCTTAGGGAGCTCTTTGGAAAGCCTTGAGGTTGCTATCTACACAGACTCAATCTACCTGGCGTGTTTTGCTTATATATTGGAATTAGTTGATGCAGAATAAACAGTAGACTAAAATGAAGGGTCTCAGTAATTGACCCTTTAAAGTCTTGTCAGAGAAGTTACAGCATGGTGCAGGAAAATTAATATGCATTTTGACTATAACAACTCAAAAATGAAAGTCACTGTGCAAAGAAAAATGAACTCATTAATTTAGCAGGTATTAAAAATGTATTTGCATCATTCATTAGGTGATGAGTTAACTGTATAAACTAAAGGTTAACAATAAAGTAAAAGAAAAAAAGGTGACATCTGTAAATGAATGAATTTCATATTTTCAGGACCTGTGCTAACTAACTGAATGCAAGCTGTAGATTTGCCTAGTTTCCTCCAGGATTACGTTGTTGACATTTAAAAAAATCTAAGTTTATATTTTGGTGATTGAGCAGAAAAATCTCAGTTCACATTATCCATATTTATATGAATAATTGTTTATCTAATCATGTTTTGAGAAAACATATTCATATAAGGAGGTTGTTATTCACATGGTAGAGATTCTTTATTTGATTTTTAAATTAATTTTTTTTCTGTATGTTTGTAACAATTGATACTTTGATGTTATATTAGCTTCCTGGTGATGGTATCACAAATTGTCACAAACTTAGTGGCCTAAAATAACTAAGTTTTATGATATTAAAGATTTGGAAGTCAGAAGTCTAACTCACTGTGTAGACAGGATTGTCTGGAGGTTTTGGGAAGAGTCCTTATCTTTGGATTTTCCAACTTTCAAGTTTGCCCACATTCTTCCACTTGTGACCCTTTCCCTGGATCTCCAGAGCTGAAAATAGCAGGTAGGTCCTTCTTAAATTCCCTTTCCTCTTATTCTCTCTCTTTAGCTTCCCTCTTCTACTTATAAGAATTTTGAGATTATATCAGTCCCCCTTATGAATCTAGGGTAATCTGTCCACCAACTGACCTGCAAACTTAATACTCTGCAAATTTATCCTGTTACTTTGAATTTCCTGCTTTCCCTATAGTTTCAGGTTTCAGAGATTATGATGTGAACATCTTTTGTGGCTTCTTCTACTTCTAAAAGCATTAAACCTACATAAATCATATATTTTCATTTTGGTCAAAGGGACCTTGCAAATATTTTTCCATTTGTTTGGGAACTACAGCAACAAGATAAAAGGAACTTGACCAACTCTATCTTCCTTGATGTCTCCCTCCCTCATTAAATTTTGTGTGCCATCAACACCAACCAGGCAGTTTACCTCTCATTTTTCAACTTTGTCAACAAGAGCAGAATCCCACCTGCCATACAAAAATATCCAATGGCATTTAGTATGTTTTGTTTATATAATTTACATATACATTAACTATCATGTTGTTTAACAACTTATATTCCCATGGATAAATTTTAAAATGTTGGTGATAATTTTTTTAGAAAAAGGAAAATAAGTGAAATTCTTTATTATATTTCAAGAAATGATTTTCAAATGGGTTGTATATTTATCATTTCTCTATAGGCATGGCTAACTTCCACTAATCTGGTCATCCCGGTCCTATTGGTCTTCCACTTGAGTGTTTTTTTACTTGGAAACTAAAAATGCCACCGTGAAAGTGGTATCACCAGATCATTTTTTCTGTGAGTACATAATAAGGAAATATGAAGTGCCAAGACTTATAAAGCATTCTAATCTGCACAACCACAGAAGCCAGAAAATAGTCCTTCCTTTCCTCCGTCTCCTTCCTTTATTTGCCCTTTTTTGATTCTGGTTTTCAGGAAGAAGCATCTGGATTCTGACAAGTGATGGTTATTACAAAATCTGCAAATCACATGTAGAAAGACACTGATGTAACCCACTTCCTTCACATTGAGATATTTTGATTCACTCAAAACATATTACATATAAATTCAAGGCTGCAAAAATTAGGTGAACATGTGCTATTTTCTTGTCAAGGTATATACCATTCAAGAGCTATGAGTATGATCTTCACATGGATTATTTTAGAATAAGAAGAGGACTCCACAGTTTTGAGGACTATCTGACTCACTTTGAACCTTAAGGCCTCTGAAAAAATGTGAACCTCCTTTATCAGAACTGTAGACCTGACAAGGATGCAGAAGTCATATTGCTTCATGATATCCCACTCGTCAGCCAGTGCAATGTATTTGAGCAGGAGTTTAGAGACAGAGTAATTACAACTTGAGTTTTAAAATGAGAGATTGTTAAAAATGGAATGTGATTTAGAGTTTATCAAGAGCAACTCTAACATTTTGTAATTGAGGAAACTGAATCTCCCCAAATTTTAGTGACTTGCATAATACTTTAAATTAGAATAAGATTTTAGTTCTTTCACCATATGACCTCCCCAACACTAGCATGTGTTCACAAGCTTGGTTCAAAGTTTGCTTATTGATCTTCCTGGAGCTCCTATCCTAGGCTAAATTCTGGGCTTAAAGGAAGACCATGTTCTTGTACTCAAAGAACTTAGGATCTAACTCAAGATACAAAGTGAACTTCCAGTAGAGATAACAAAAGGTGCTTGGTAGTTAGAAGTTTAAGGTAATTTCCTTTCTTCAGAACCTTTTACTACTCACTAAGAAATATGTTATCTTTATAACTAACCCCTTGGACTCCATTTTTCCCACTGTCTCTGGAATTATCTTTCTGAAATTTGTACCTGACTATGTTTTACACAGTGAGTCATTAGTGGTGCACGATCTCTCTCCACCACCTACACAGCCCCAGCTCCCTATCATGCCATGCTCCAGTCAGCTTGCTATTACTCAGCCCCACAATGTCCCTGGGTGCTCTTGTCTAAAGCAACTCACACCACTCATTGTTCCCTGTGTTCCTTAAACCATTTTATTCTTCCAATTTATCCATGTTAGATTTTTACACAGTTGTTACTTTCAGAGGAAAAAATTACTTAAGCTCGAATAAAGTTCTTTCAAGTGTTTTATTTTCTGTTTTGGAATCTAGAAAACAGTGCCTAATTGTATGTTCTCTAAAGTGCCCTTCACACACAAACCTTCAAGGATCCTATGATGAACTCTATGGAAGTCACAAGGGTTAGGCACATAGGATATTTTTATCCACTGATGTAGTTGGGAGGACTTGACACAGATATACAAATATAATGAACGACCAAATCAGGAGGTTTGTCTTATAATTATCCCATTTTTTTCCCAGACGTGATTTTAGTGTGGTCTATAAGTATTTCCCCACGTTTCAGAAGACTAGAGTACAGGAACTAGCAATATAACACCACACCATATTCTCCCATGAACACCAGCTCCTGCTAGTGGTTGCCCTGTACAACATCTCTGTTACAACACTTGGCAACATGCTCAGAGTGACATGGTATTTGATATAAAATATCACAAAAGCTACCAAGCAAATAAGACACCAGATCAAAAATCTCCTTACTTGTCTAGCAATTCCCATAGCTTCTTTTTTATATCAAGATTCCAAAACTATAAGCTCTTCCTGGTCAACCTGTTTCTTTAGGTGGCCTGAAAAGTGCTTATCTCTCCTTTCTTCTAGTCTGAAAATATGGTTATTTTCTTCAAAGACCAAAGTCCTTAACCTTTTGAAGAATTGCTTGATTCTGGAGATGCTGAAGAAAATCCTTCAGTTGAATTAACACTTCTACCTATGATCTAGCCTTAGTGCTTTTCTAGTTTAATCTAAGTTGTGGAGCTCAAAGCTTTAAAAATCTAGGAATACCTACACTTCACCTTATGAATCAAATGCTGTCCATAATTACACTGATTCTTGCAGTATACTGTAATCAATTTATTTGACTTACCATATAAAAATCTACTTAGTTATACTCGAGTACATTTTATCAATTATTGATTTACAAATTCTGAAGGTATGCTCCAGTCACCATTTATGCACTAGGTTTTATCATCTCTAATGCAGTGACAATCTACTCAGGTGACACAGTTTCTACTATTTAAAATTCCACACCTTCCATCTGACTACACCATTAACCATTATGTTTTCCAGGCTGTAGAGATCTTACAGTAATTAAATGTCTCCCAACAGTCTCGGGCCTTTGGCCATGGACTCTTTTTCTCATTTCCAGTGGTGAACTCTGTGAAGCAGTTCTAAAAGCTCTGGACTGAAGTGGGAGCAGAAGGGCAGCCATCTTGACCAATACAATCCATCCCCCAGTGGACCCCGGGAAGAGGGAGGTACACTAACAATCATAGGGAATGTCCAGTGTTTTGTTTCCCACTGACCCAAACTTCTTCATGTAAATAATCTCTCTTTTCTTTTTTGTGATACAATCTCTATCTTGAAAGTTCATGATCTTCATGGTTCTGATTTTCACTGAAAAGCTTATGACTCTTGAACATGTGTAAATATCCTGCTGAGTTTGCAAACTCACCAGGTAAAAACTACACCCCTGTCTGCTTCTACTGGTTCAGCGCCACCATTTACCAGGTCTTAGAAAGCAAACATTTTAGTTAGTTTTCCATTGCTGTGACAAACTATCTAAAAATAATTCAAAAGAGGAAAGATATTTTTGTGGCTCATGAGTTTAAAAGTTTTAGCACGTGGTCCCCTGATCCTGTTCTCTATGGATCTGGGGTGCTTCAGAGCATCATGGTGGGGAGTGTGTGGGATAGGAAACTTCTTATCTCATGGCAGCGGGGAAGCAAAGAGAGGAAGGAAGAGACTCATGTTCTGAAATCCCCTTCAAGGACTCCTAATGACCTACTATCTTTCCACTGGGCCTCACTTCCTAAAGGTTCCAGCAGTGCCACAGGTCAGCAAACAAGCCTTTAAAACACAAGCCCTAAGGGCATGTTCCAGATTCAAAGCAAAACACCAAATGATCATATCTCTGTAATTTCTTTCAGTCAAGCACAGATCTCTTTTTTTCTGATGTTTACTGACTGCTTTAGTTGGTGGTAATAGAACAAAAGTGGATTTGGAGCCAAATTACCTGATAACACTTTGATAGGTTCAGTCTTTGGATTCCTTATTTCCTTGTGGAAGAAAGAGTTTAAACAAGAACATTTACCTTTTGGAATTATTTGGGGAAAGAAGGATATTAACACATTTGGCAGGCTTTGGATCATATGTGACATGCATTAAACAGTAGATAAATCATCTGCTATGATGATATGAAATGTTTTTGAGACTCCCTGATTTTCATTTCACTTGTACAAATCATCAATTCTTCTCACCAGAATGAAGGTGGTATTTCAAAACAAAGATGTAATTAGACCTCCATCCCCTGCCCTCCTTCACACAACAATCTGTTGTGCTCTTCTGAGTAACAGTGTGGATCACCCCAGGTTTTAATATACAGTATTCACATCCCGGCTTTGATACTTCATCCACTATCCCCAGAATATGCCCTGCTCTTTCCCTCACTCTGCACTTACTTATGCTAGAACTCAGGGTTGAAATGCTCACATAACTCCTTAACCTCTCAAGATGGAGAACAAACATCCACTTCTGAAACATGGTCTGGTCCTCTCCTCAGTCAGAATTCATTTTCCTAGTATTTAAATGTCCCTAGCAACTTTAACATATATTCTGATAGCACCTACCCTGCTAGGGATTGCACTGTGGTTGTGTGTGAACCTTTCAGCATCCAGCCTCTATCACGAATTCCAAAAACAGAATGCAAGAAATGAGTCCAACCTATATAGATTCAGTTCTCTTAACATGATGGCAGAAGATGTTTTATTTCCCATTCATGAAAGTGTATTTCACAAAAGTAACTTGAAACAGTATCACAATATATTTCATAGAACATCTTGAGCACCATATTGAAAAATAAAACCATTCCTGAGAGGGTAGCAGGAGTGTTCACTAAAAGACAATGGCTGATATTTCTGAATAGCATATTGACAGTTTCCTACATGTTTCCTAATCTTCACCTTGGAGTTTAATTACAAAACAGGACAGTTCAAAAAATTTATAAAGCACTTTTGGACCTTTAAATAACCTTGGGAGACAGCTCAGGAGGTTGTGGTTGGAGGATTGTAAGTTCAAATCTAGCCTTAGCAACTTAGTGAGGTCCTAAGCAATTCAAAGAGCACCTGTCTAAATAAAATATAAAAAAAGGATTGGGGATGTGGATCAGTGGTAAAGTGCCCCTGAGGTCAATCCCTCATATCAACATAAATAAATAATTAAGCAATTGAATTACCTTGTAAAGTAGATATGGCAGGAGGCTTTCTTACTTAGCAGGTAGAGAAATTGATTTCTAGGAGATCAAGTATCTTGCATGAACTGACTGAGTTAGAATTTGGTAGAAATCAGAAAAGAACCAGGTTCTTGACTCAAGGTCCAGGTCAGTACCAGACTGGTTGGTTTTTTCTTCATCCAAATATACTCTGATGAAGAAAATGGAGATTTGGCCTAAAAGCTGTTGCTCCTCTGCTTCTCTTAAAAGATGATTTTCATGGGCATGTGAAGAAAAACACTGAGGTTCTCTTGAGCTGTATTGCACTAAAATAATATAAAGAAAAGTAAAATAAACTATCGATAACTCTCCTTTTAGTATTTGTTAAATTGTTTTGAACTTCCTTGGCAGCTTCTACAAAGCATAAGGCATCTTTTCTTTCTAACAGATTATGTGTATCCTGCAAAACCCAACTTATTCTGTTAGATATGAAATTCTTCTGACCACTGAATACTGAAGCCAACACTAACATTTCTCTCTTCTGAAATCAAAATATTGTATCTTTTAAATAAATAAATTTGTCTTTTTGTTTTAGTCCCTAATAATGAAACTGTGACATAGTACTTTTTCTTAAAATTTAAAATAATAAAACATGTATGACTTACAACACAAGAACAAATAGGTGTTGAATGCTAGAGCATTTATCTGGTAGTTTTCTCTGTTTCTTAAAATGAAAATTCAGTAGAAATTTCCCAAGTGATAGGAATATCTTTTTTTGGTTCATGGTGGAACTTTGGGATCATACATGAGTTCATGCTAACAAGGTGATATATGATGGCCCTTTACATAGTTACAGTATGGAGTTGCTCAAGTTCAAAAGGCATGCCATGATTTTAGGATGGGGGCTTGAAACCATGAAGTTTCAGCCCACCTCTCAATGTTCAAGAGGGAAGGAAAATGGTGAAGATACCATAGACACATAGTCAAAGGTTATGATAAAATTGTCATATAAAACACTTTCTTTATTTCTTTTTTTTATTTAATTTTGATTCATTGAACACAAATGGAGTACAGCTATTATTTCTCTGGTTGTACACAAAGTAGAGTCACAATAACAGAATGTGTGACGGACATCATTGCCCTGTGTACATGTATGAATGCACAGATGGTGTGACTCTTTATTTCTTTATTTTCAGATAAAGCACTTTCTTTTTTTCTTTGAATCATTCTACTGAGTAATTCCACTGGAGGTGGTAGTGGAAACTAAAAAATCTGTAATCAATTGGTCATAAATAGATTGTTCTGGGAACCCTCGTACTTGTAGCCAGTGTCTGAAGTAAGATCAGACTGAATGAAGACTGTTCTTACCTTGTGAAGTATGTGCTAACACTGGTCAGTTTAGGCCATAATTCAATAGGGTATTAGACTTTGGAAAAATCATGATAAGTTTTTTTTGTTTTGTTTTTCCATATGCAGATGTGGTAACTGAAGAGAAGAAGGTTAAGGCAATTTTTGTCAATATACAGCAAATATGGGTGGGCCAAGAATAAATGTTAGGCTTTAGTTCCATTACTCTGATCACCACATTGTGCTCTCAATTATGTGCATTAGCTTTGTAGAAGTTAATGGCAGGAAATATCATCTTCCTCTTTATTTACATCTACCAGAGCAACCATTACATATTCAGATTAACAAATTATGTATTCAATATAAACCTTGATTGATTTCGTGAACTATTTAAATACTCTTTCATAAGAATCTGTGTCATGAAATACTAAAATTCCATTGGGTTAAGAGAAGTTATAGAGAGAAATAGTATAAGTCATTGATAATTTTGGGAGCAGACAATTCCCAATTTCTAGCCAAAATAGATTTTCTAGTGAGCTGAAAAACTTTTGAAAATACTTTGTGAGGTTGCTTTCTATACTAAATTTGCTCTATTTCCAGAGAATGATGTGCAGGAAAAAAATGTGGTGATATCTACTCTGAAAATCCATTCTCACAATCCTTAAGCATGTGTGTCTGTCTTTCGGCAGTGCTTTGTGGGATTCATCCTCACATTCAGTTAGATGACACTGAAATGAGATCACCTACCCATTCTCCAAAGAGAATTGAACCATCTTCAGGTAGAATTGACACTGGTCCCAGTAGCCATTTGGATTCGATTAGAACAGATCAGGCAGAAATCAGAGGGGTCATCATCCTATAAACAAGGACTGTGTCCTTGAGATGTCTGATCCTTTATCTCATCTATTCCTATGATGAACTGATAAGAATGTCATTTGAATTCAAACAACCATTTTGCCCTTAGAGACAGAAAGAGCACCCCTGAGAAATGAGCTTCCAAAGAAAACGGTCTCAAGCAATTTCTTTTTTTTCTTTTCCCCCCTTTTTCTATAGACCTCCTCAAATGCTTATTTCCTTCCATTAATCTCAAACTCATACAAATTAGCAATATAATGATGTACAAGCTGAACAATAGAATAATTTCTTTTAGTTCAATCATGTGTTTTCCCTTTCATGCCCTAGTTGCCAAGGACCCATCATCTGCAATTCTGGCATTTCATTTTAATTCTATGAGCCAAAATCCATCATTTCTGAATTTTTTCAAGACAAGGAATCTGAAAGGTTTATTCTGATCATTAATCAGCCCCCTCCAATTAAGCACAATTATACCCTATCATCATTGCTATAATTATTGATTGATTAATCTTTCAACTATTAATTAAAAGTCTTAATTAAACTTTTTCTGGTGTTATTTAAGCTAAAATATAATTATTATGCAATTTCCCTGGTATATGCAACATGTCCTACTAGCCTTATGGTACAGTCATAGTCCACTAGTTAGGAATCACTCACTAGCGGAATCTGAAAATGAGTGCAATAATCTCCTCCATACACACTTTCCACACACAGTGCATGTGCGCAGACACACACAGGTGCACTGGTTAAATAAAAAAAAAATCAATGCAGAACAGGTAACTGTGTAAAAAGAATCCTGAGACTATACATGGAGGAGGTGGACTTATCATATAACTATAATCAGGACAAAGGTAGAACAGGAGAAAAAATAATCCATAAGATATTCAAGATTTCCAATGTACTACCAACCTTACCCATTTGTGTATACAAGAGAGAGGCAGGTTTTAGTCATATGAAATTGCCAATGTAACACTGGTTTTGCTGGATGGGCAGTACACTTGGTAGAAAGCAGGGAAAAAGACTAACTCACATTCAGCAAAATTGATTTCCATAAACTGAATTCTTCCTCACTTTTGATGCTCTCAACAACTCTAAAGGCACTATTGTGTCAATTATACAGATGCTAATCAAAGAAAAAGTCAAGATTTGAAACTATACACATCAAACTTACATATCCTAACATTATTGGTACTCTGGTGATTTGTGAAAAAATCACTTGTTCAATAAAAGATGAGGAGTTCTACTGATATCTTGTGACCTAAGCCAAGTGACATAAACACTTGGACTCTAAGGCTTCTCACAGTAAATTGGGGATAAAACATACCTTGAAGGATTTTTTCATGAGTGATGATAACGTCTGATCCATAATGTGCTTTCGATGGCTAATATAAGGGACTCTAAATCATATGTAGATATAATTTTCTACATAATGTTCCTTTTCCCTAAAGTTACCAGATCTTGATTTAGCCCTATTTCTGTTAGTGACCACTATTTGACCCTTCAAAAGTTATCACCCACATGCTCTACCTTCCACCTCTGCCTTTTCAGTCTTGTAGGATGTTCACAGTTGAAACAATCTTTGAAATTCCACAGACCAACCCCACATGCTGTGATGAGGACAGAGAGGCCCAGAGAGGGTTAAGGCCTTGCCTGTGGTTGCACTGCTAATTACTGACAGAATCAGGTCTCCAGACTCCCAGTTCAGAGAGCTCTCTCCACCACTCCACATTGTCCCTCAAGCTAACATTTGCCCTACATTTTGTACAGGGTTGTCATGAGGATCAAATACGATTAAATATGGGAAAGTGTTTTAAAAAGTGCAAAATTATGCACAAGACCAAAGTGTTTCTATTAATGGCTTTCTACTTGGCTTCTTTGGATAGAAATGGAGATGTTATTTAAAGTGGTTTTAAAGTTTTTGTTTTTCAGATAGGAAAAGCTCTGAAGTTGTGTTACATTTTGCAATGAACTGTCAGAATTTTAAGAGGAGTCAGTGGTGTGCATTTCTCTTATGTTATGTGAAATTCTATCATGAGTAGGATGCTTCAAGGGTCAATTGCTAATTTCAGAGTTGATCCCTGGAAACTCCATGAAGAGAATAGAGAAATAAGATGGGAAAGGGAAATAAATCAGTAAGTGGTGTGTTATTAAACGTGTTGTTATTAACTTTGGGCAACTTGAGTTTCACTATGCTAGAATATACTGGGAGTCAGTTTAAATAGATTATACTAGAGATAACCAACCCAAGGGGCTAAGCAGGATGTTCATTCACAAATTCCCATCTGCTTTTAGTTAAGGGTATCTCACTGGTAGCACTAATTCCCCTGCAACCCTGACTCGCCCTGTTCGCATGGCTGATTGGGCATGTGTTGGTCCTGAGGCAAAGTTTGAGTGCTTTTAGTCCCAATCTAGTAGGCTTGCTTGGAAAAGTGTTGGATGCCGAAGAACATGAGCCTTTCGTACCAACCATCTCTGATATCATGCTCCCTTAGGAGAAAGCAAGGTCTCTGCTCAGGAGTTGTTAACAAACTCTTGCATACTTAATTTGTTCTTATGTAGGTCAAATCAAACAGGGACTAAGATAATAGGGATATCCTGAGGGGGTAAAATAGTGGGAGTGTCTGAGGATGACAGGGAAACCTGCTCTCTGCTGTTTTCTTCCTTCAGAGTCTATGTGTTTCCTGAGTGAATACAGTGTCTCCCTAGACAGGTTTGTTGCGGGGACTCAAATACAAATTTGAAAAGCAGATCCTATTGCATTACCACCATAGATCTTCAGTTTTGCTTGCTGCAAGATACCTAATGATCTCCTATTATTCCTGGCTGTCATAAGTAGCTTGCCAGAACTTCCAACTAGGTTTAGGATCCTTCTACTATGTCTTCTCATTATTTCTTTTCAGCCTTTCTCTCTCTTTTTCCTCTGGACCTCAGTTCTTAGAACAACAATCTGAGAAATGTATAGGTATAAATAGGTAATTTAGCTAGATAAGGTTATATAGTATTGCTCTTTCCAGGAGCTTGTGTGATTTTACTGTAAATTCCTAGAAGTCTGAAATATGGACTCAGGAAATGTGTGCTGAATGGTAGATTTCAGGCACAATTCTGAAGATAGGAACCAGCAAATCTATCCAAACCTAAAACACTTTGAGAAACCACAGAACATGTCTCAGAGAACTTTTTCCAATGTAGCCGATGAAAAATTCTGCAAAGAAGGGGAATAGGGAAGAATAGAGTTACTTTATATTAGGTAGAGGGGTGTGAAGGGAAGGGAAGGGGCATGAGAAAGAAATAATAGTAGAGTGAAACAAACATTATTACCTCATATACATGTATGACTGCATGACTGATGTGATCCTGCGATATGTCTCAGAAAAATGAGAGATTACACTCTATTTATATATATTATCTATCAAAATGTATAAATGCATTCTACTTTCATGTACAATTAATTAGAACAAATAAAATAAATTTTTAAAAAAATTCTGCAGAGATACCTGAGGGTCACATTACTTCCTTTACCTGGAAGCCCACTCTTTCTGAAAGAATTGTTCCTTCAAGATTCAGTTCAGCATTTCTGATAAAGTTTATCTAACAGTGCTATTCCTCACTTGTATTAATTTTTGCTAAATATCTACAGCATACATCACAAACCATCATTTTGTGTTATTATGAGTAATTCCCTTACCCCATACAGTGACTGGGACTTGCTTAAAGGCAAAATTACATTTTGTTCATTCTAAAATAGTGTCAAGTCTCATAATTTTCCAAGCCAAAGCTGGAAGCAAACTTCCAAATGCACTATTTTGTTTGTTGTTAATAACAGATTTGTCAGGTGGCTATTATTAAGTAGATTTGACTGAGAAGACAGGTTCAAGGAGATTAAAGAACTTCCTTCAATCAATCTGTACTCTCTTAAGGCTACCCAGTATACCTTGTACCTGTAATTTGAGGAACAGGGGATGCAACTTTATGTCTTCTTGCACATGCTGTATCCTCTTCAGCACAGTATGACTTCCTATAGCACATAATGGCAAAGGAAGTCAGAAGACACAGGCTTAAGCCATTGCCCTCCTGCTTACCAGCTCTAGTCAGGTCTAACCCTCCATTTCATTGCCTGTAAAGTGAGCGGATGCTTGCTCTACCCTTCTCATAAAGTTTTATAGACTCAAATAAAATAATGAATGTGGAAGCACTTACCATAGTTAAGCACTTATCACAGTTATATTATGACCATGAACTTTGAAGTCTGAAATGGGTTAAATGCCTGCCCATCACTGTCATTTACACAAACTTGAGCAAATCACATACCTTTAGTTGCCTCAATTTTTAATCTTTAAAATTGGACAACCAATACTTTTGGTTGTTTTGATGATTAAATGAGTTCATAATTGAAAAGGTCTTATGACATAACAAATTTGATAAACATTTGTTGTTTGGTTATAGGGTTATCAGTGTTGTCAGTATTATTAACACACATTTCCAAAGAAATATATGTCATGATTATGGAGTGTCATCAGTGCCATTCATAGAGACCCATAAGATGGCTTCTTATTTTGATCACACAAATTAATAGAACACCAGCAGACTTTGGTTTCCTCAACTGGCAAAAATCAAATTCCTCTGCATCTCACCGGGTGCTCTGAATGTTAAATGACATGAGGTATATAATCACACAGAGAAACATCTTGCAATTCATTGGCATTTAAAATAATGTGTCTTCTCTCTTTTCCACATTTGAGAGATAGGGGTTGATTTTACAGCCTTGAGAAAGAATTTCAGGGTATGATTTCTTCTCTCATGAGTTTTAAAGTTTTAGGACACATTTATTTCACCATGAAGTTAATTTTTTTTCTAGAATATTTCCTCAAGCAAGTAAATGTGGGTGTGTTATTGTTTGGATATGAGGTGTTCCCCCAAAGCTCCTATATTCAATCAGGAATGTTAGGAGGTAAAATGATCCAGTAATGATAGCTGTAACTTAATCAGTCCACCCTAGTTGTAATGGAAAACTAGGTGGGATTATAAGCAGGTAGGGAGGGGCTGGAGGAGGGTCATGCCCTGGAGGGGTTCCTCTTCCCTGTGGATCTTTCCCCTTCCTTTCTCTACTTCCTGGTTGCCATAAACAGAGAAGCCCCCCACCCCCACCCCATGCCCTTCTACCCTGATGTTCCACTGCACCTTAAGCCTAGAACAACAGAGTGGGCCCAACATAGACTAAACCTATAAAACCTTAATAAATTTTGCCTTCTGTAAGTTGTTCTTGTCAGGTATTTTGAGCACAGCCATGAAAAGCTGACTAACACACTGTGTAACCTAAGAGATATCAAATATCACAAAATACATTTTTTATTAGGTAGAGAAGCATTAAAGAAAATTATCCTCAAAGAATGTCCCATTTGTCAAAATTAAGGGGAAGGGGAAACCTTATTATAGTAGATGGGGTGGGTAAATATCAATGTTCAGTCTATTTATTTTATGGCAGAAAGAGTACATGTCCCTTGATATACGATCCCTCACTGGGCAGGTACTGTACTATTGTGGAAATGCTCCAAAGCTCATGACAGATTTTGGACAATATATGAAGTGCCAGTTAATGGATAAAAAATACAGTCTATTTTATAAACTCACTCATGTCAGACACTTAAGTCGTTCCTAAGAGTGGCAGAGATCAATAATGGGCAGAAAATTCCAATCATCAAATAAACAGATAAAGCCTCCAATATCTAAGACTTAAGTGAATCTCTGCTGAGCAGCAACTTCTAGAGAGGAGACTTCCAGCCTTTTCAGCCATTTGGAAACTGAAGCAAGATTACAAAATCAAGAATTGTCACATCCTCTTTTACAATTAATTTCTTTAGTTCAGAGATTGTACATTGAAGAAAAGTGTTAGTGATGTAACTTCTGGGTTTTCCTAATAATACAAAGATTTTTTTGATGTGTCTCATTAATTGTGTTATTTGTTCATACAGCTGTATTTTCCCTCTCTTGTATCCAGAACCACCTGGAAATGAAGAGTTACACTCAAGTGGTTTCTTCAGATAATTGGAGTTTGCAGATGGCCTCACCAACACCATCTCCTGACATGTACCCTTGCTTTCTGAGAAACTTTCTAAGCTGTATTATAAGCTTCACTTCTTTTTAAAGTAAAGAAAATAGAAGAAAATCAACATCGCTCATTACAGTTCTGTGTGACAGTACAATCTTCTATCTAGTGCTCTTGATAGCTGTGAGTTGCCACTTTTAGTATCACTTTCTTTAATAACATCCCCTTTACTTTTGTCCACCTACTCCTCTGACAGACACATACTCTATTTTTTATAGGTGAATTCTTTAGTTTAATGGAAAAAACAAATGGAAAATTTATATGTCTATGTATAAGTATATATAGACATATATGGATATTCCTATATACATATAAATGAAAAAATATTCTAAAATGAACTTCAAACAGTAATGGCTCTCATGAACTTGGTGATAATTCCTTTGTGAGCATAGATTCCAGGAGCACCACATTAAGGGTCATTATCCAGAAAGATTTTATAAGTACCTCTCTGACATAAGTACTTTGCAGATTTGCACGGACCTTTATCCAGAGTAGTTTAGACCCACGTCTACAGGCTGAATCTATTACAGATGGCGGGCATGTTGGTCTATAAGAAGACAATTATAAAATATGGAGGATCAGAGACTGAAGTCTTATCATTAAATCAGTGTACTGTTAGTTCTGCTTCTGTTTCAGCAACTAATTTCTTGTCTCATGCTTTGTAGTTACTTCCATTGTGTGTTCAATTTTAATTATATTGCAATTTTCATTTTTGACCCAACTTTTGGTGTGAATTGCACTTTGAACTTCATGTCATAACTGACATTAATATTTTCCTGTAAACTGGGTGCAAAGCTAGGGTCATGTTTCTCTTTTCCAACTATAGTTCCAACTATATATCTATTTAAATATCTGTTTTTCATCTCTCTCTCAACATTCCATGCT
>JAJEJO010002661.1:54283-142729 GCA_020662805.1 Glaucomys volans
ATCTATTTAAATATCTGTTTTTCATCTCTCTCTCAACATTCCATGCTTTTTTTTTTTTGCATTTCAATGCTGAAATATTTGACCATGATTTGTATTGTAATGCTCTGATGTTTACACCTAATTACCTGAGTTTCCTTTCATTGACTCCTGCTGATACTGTTTTTATTTTTGGGACATCTATTCTGGAAGACCTATCTAGTCATTATTTTCTGGCTTAAGTCATTACCAAATAATCTCTAGAACACCACTTCTTTCTTCCTTCTGTTTTTGCTTTTGTCAATTCAATATTATATTCTTAATAGAAAAAAATTAATAAATCTATATTTCTTCTGATTTGATATATTCAAATGCCATTGGTAAATATCTACTATGTGAACTTTCCAATATGTGAAATTAGAGTTGTTTAAATTCTTAGAGTCCCCCTGTGTGTTCTTCCTTCTTGGTGTCATGTTGCTTCTTCTGTAGGTGGACACAAGGTCAGCTCATCTCACCCCCAGTCTACTCCAGCCATGTCCAGAAGTACTTATTTGTAACTCTAGCTTTTGTTTCTTCACAGGATAACTTCCAATATAAAGAACAAGCTGGTAGAAAATTCATAAACAATTTAAAAGATACTAGGTAAACATTACACAGTAGCCTCAAGCAGACTTCCAACTGTAGTAAAAGGGGGAATGTTTTGATTGTAATCTTTTCACAAGGAAGAAAGGTATTTCACTGAGAAATAAGTACCTACAATGTTCAGATTTTTCTTTCCTTCGGAAGTTTTCAGATAAAAATTTAAGATCAAGTATTCTCGATAGCTCTAGGTTTTCCCTCAGATAATGTCTAGGGTTAGGCAATAACACACCTCTTTTGGCTTCTTGTTTTCTGGGTGTTTTATTTTGTTTTGTTATGTTGTTTATTTGTTTTCTGTTCTTTCCCCTGGTGAAATTGAGCAGTTGAAGCCCCCTGGCAGTTTCTCCCAGACACAATGATATTACCTGTGGAAAAGAACTTCTCTGGTTCATGAGAAGAAATCTTCCCTAGTGTCAGCATACAGAAACCCAAGATTTCCTTTGAAGATTGTGATAGACTTGAGTGGCAGTTGGGCCAAATGGCTGTTTGATGTTCTAACTCTAGGAAGATATAGAAAATCAGGAGGTAGGAAAAATATTTCTCAATGTATCCAGTTTTTTAAAATGTGAATTCTGACCCCACCAGACCCCCACCACCAATATAAACTTGTGTGCTTGCAAAAGAACAAGATTTCCTATCCTGCATACATTTGTATATTACTCAGTTTAAATAAAAATGAAATTCTACATACTTTTGTATGTAATACAAATACAAAGATGAACAAGCTAATTTCTGTACCCAGAATATCTAATTTTTTTTTATTTAGATAATTACTAGGATAAAATAATTTAGAGAAAAAGTCAATAAGTTGATATATTACCCATTGCAGTGATATCTACATTTGACAAGGAAACTTCCATGAAATAAATGACCTATTTTGGGATTGGGCATGTATCTTATGGGTAGAGTGTTTATCTAGCGTGAATTATGTTCTGACATTGATCCCAGCTTCCCATACATACACATACAAAAAAAAAAAAAAAGCCAGGTACAGGTTTACATGTCTATAATCCAGATTCTCAAGAGTCTGAGGCAGGGAACCTCAAGTTCAAGGCCAGCTTGAGAATTTAGCAAGACCCTGTCTCAACATAAAATCTAAAAGACTGGGAAGGCAGTGGTCAAGCACTTGCTGGCATGCACATGATCCCGTGTTAAACCTCCAGCAGCATAAAAAACAAAGAAGAAAGAAAAAAAGGAAAAGGAAGAAAATGCTTATCATGAAAGTGTGTAAAATTATGAAATTTCCAGGAAACAAATAAAAAAACAAAATAGGGCCCTTTACTTCTTCATGAATCTCAAATTGCTTCACATTGACAGCCAAGTACAGGGCTTACATATTTTATAAGTACTCAGGCATTTGTGTTTTTTTTTTCTTTTTAAGGCATTCAAGAATCTTACAGAATTATCAGAGGTAATCAATGTAGCTGCACTAAGAATCAGCCTCATTAAATATTGTGCAAGCTCTTCTTACAGAATGAGTAGAGAGAACCTATATACTGTCTACTCTCAGAAATAATCCTTTTGGACATTTTTGTCATTCCTTTGCAGAATTCCTCATAGCTATTACCTTACTTAAAAGTATAATATCAACAAAGCAATCTTTCTCTTTTCACATTTTATAGTTGATAAAAACAAATATTATAGGCGTTAACAATTTAACAAAGAAGACATTGTAATGTTGATACTGCCAAAGATATTAAGTGGAAACACCCAAGATTCGAACTCTTATGTGCCTGACTCTGTAGATCATTAACTGTCACACAATATTTAACTCAATGTAATTAAAAACCGGTGAAGAGACAGGTCACATAAAAATGAAACATGTATCCAACAATAAAAAAAGCAGAATATGACAAATGCAACATGGTTGATTTAGATAGATAATTACATGTTGTGAGCTTCATCAATCATGATTAAAACTTTTTGTTTTCTCTTGTTTTGCCACTACATTGCATAGAATATCATAGACTCCAAATAAATATTTGTCGACTTGCTCATTTAATTGATTAATATTTTCAATTGTGCATGAAAACTTGAAACAGTTGCTTTTTTCTTAGTGGATCTGAAGTCTGGGAAGAATAAGTTGCAGTATCCATGGCTCTTAGTTACAGGTAGACAAGACACTTCCATTATCGTCCAACATTCCTGAGAGACAACAAATGACTTGTGGTGTTAGTTTATGAAACTAGGGTCTTCTTATTTGGCAAGTGTGATTCAAAGATCTTTTGACTTTTCTTAATGATAAAACTTATCTTTATAAAGGAGATCTTTTCCAAAAGTTGAATATACCACCCTTAGGGGCAGCAAAGTATATTCAGAGGACATTCCATTGTGTTTCACCAAGGTTTTGAAAAGAAGGATCAAAAATCTGATTACTTTGCAGTCACAATCTGAAGGTCTTTGGTGTAATCTTTAAAGCATGAGTATAAAGTGAGGCAATAGCTCAGGTTTAAGACCTGCAATAAAGGGTGGAGCACATTCTTTAATTAGAATCCTACTCTGAATCCAAAAGCATCTCTCCCTCTTCTTGTCCTATTTTGCTGTTATACTCAAATCATATTCAAAATTTCCAAACCTAAACTGTCATTGAATTTATCCATCAGTTTAGAAGACTGATATGGATTATAAAATTAAAAACAAACAGACCTTTTTCCAAGAATATTAAAAGTATGGCTTTGATCCAAAGGTCTCCCAAAAGCTCACATATTGAAGATTTGGTCCCCAGTGTAGCACCATTCAGTGGTGAGGCTTCCAGAAAGTGACTGGATCATCAGGGCTCTGAAGTTATCAGTGGATAATCCACCAATACCTGATGCACTATTGGAAGGTAGGGACTATTTTGAGGTAGGAGTTCACTAGGGAGATGCCCTAGAAGGGGTTTCCTTTTCTCTGGCTCCTTCCCCCTGCCCCCTCTCTCTTTGTTTCCTGGCTGCCAAGAGTTGAACTGCTTTCCTCTATCATGCCCTTTTGCCATGATGTTCTGCCTTACCTCAGGTCCAGAGCAATGGAACCAACTGAGCAAGAACTCAAACATGAATAAAAATACATCTTTACCTCTTTAAGTCATTATCATCAGGTATTTTAGTTTTGAAAAGCTGACTAACACAAATGTAATTCAAAAATAACTTACTTGAAACAGTTGAAAAAGATAATAGAGTTTCTAGACTGTAGCTTCTTGTATTAAATACTGATGAATAACCGGTTTTGAATGATTCTTTTAAATCTTTGGGGTCATGTAGAGCAACAAAGGATGCTGAGGACTTACTGTTTCAAGTGCATGAAGACCAGAGAAATTAGTCATAAATACTGAACATTCCAGTCATTGTGTTGGGTAAGCAGGATTTTATGCAAAGGGTTCTTCCCTTTCATATCAAATACTTCAGTGGCTTGTTGCTCTCCCTCTATATGAAACCAACTGTCTTTTCACAGTTTAAGAAAAAAAAAAAAAAAAAAAAAAGCCTCGCCTTGCCCATCTCCAGCACATCAGCACACATGGAGACTACATTTCCCTAAAGTTCAGAGAGGGTTTATTTCCCCCAGCATCTCTACCTGCTACACAGGCCTCTCACAGCTCAGGAAGAGACACAGCCCGAAATGCACTGCCGGGCTTTGAACGCTCTCTGAATAGCTCTTGTCAGTCAGGAGCCTGCATTTCATGTTTCAGATTTTTCCCAGGGGGCTTTGATGTTAATCCATTTCACACTTCTAACACATCTGTTCTTCTTCAGGCTTTCTTATCTTTTCTGAGCATTCAAATATATATGTGGGCAAGGAAAAAAAAAAAACTTTGGCTGTCATTGTGCAGTTTCTGAAAGGAGACTTTAATGATGAAGCACATTTCTCCTCACCTCATTGATACTTGATTTTAAATACATGAGATGCTGTATGTGAGTCACAATTTTTCTAATGTTTAATACACACCCCCTTCTTTAAGGTCAGATGGCCTAGATGCTGAAAGTAATTAAAGAAGCTGCTTAATTATTTGGTGAAGATGTGCAAATATATCTTGTGTATTTTCCATGTGCAGAACTCACTGAGGAAGTGCAAAAGGCAAGGTCACTGAAAAGCAATTCTATTACTAGTAGCATCATATTCCATTGGTCAACAATGACAACCAGTTAAAACTTTAAATAGTCATATTAAAACATAAAATACAGCTCAATGTGACAATTCAGTTAATTGCACAATACAGCATACAGATACTTGTTAATGATCTATCTGATCATCAGTTATTATCAAACAAAAGAGAAAAATAATAAATATGGAATACAGTGACCTGGGAAAACTTCAGCGAGAGGGAACAGTGGCTAAAAGGCAGAGTAGAGACAGATACTTAAGCCAGAGCTTAAGGATTCTATGGAAGAAAGATTTACTAATCAATCACAATTTTTTCTAGTATTGATGGAGTATTTTTCTCTTGGCAGACTTATTGTGTTGCTAAGTGATTTGGTCTGGTTGAGCCCTCAGCAGGCTTTCATTTGTAAAGAGTAACACAAGAAAAAATAATAATAATTTGAAACTAATGATATGCATGCTGGTCTATATATTGCTAGATGAAATATAAAAATTAATAGCAAGGCACTTGTTCTTTTTTATTATATCCTTTCAATCCTATTCTTTGTTAAAAAGTAGCTGCTGCTATCCTGATAAAATAAAAAGAACAGCTCTGCAAAATGTTACAAAATGCCATATTAGATCTATTACATGAATTTAAATGGAGGCCATTGTCAATGTTATCAGTCTTTCTTCTCCTTTCACTGAATGAAGCATAGCAAAATTTAATCTATAAACTGCTTTGCAGAACATTCTGCAGTTACTACAGAATTTCATCATTAAGCATACAGGATACAATTAGCAGAGTGCTTTATAGAACCTCCTGTCTAGGATTAAAAGTGACTGAAGAAAAGTAAAATATTGAGTGTTCCCCTTCATAGGAATTTAGAATCAGAAACTGAAAGGCATTTTTTTTTCATGATGGCATAAAAGAAGACCAGCCCTTTACCAATGTGGAGAGATTACAAAGAGGTATATTTTGATGTAACTTGAGAAAATTCTAAGTGTGGCTCTCCAACAGTGGAAATCTATTACTGGAAAGAATAACCGTCCATCCATAATGCCGGAGTAAGAATTCCTACATGGGTGAAAGCTTGCTGTGGAAAACTCATAATCAATTTTATGATTGAAAGATTCTATGATATAACTATGAAACTTAATTCAAGATGAGTAGAAGGCATTAAAATGAATAACCATCCTGAAATGGAGTGACAATTGAACATCATGGGAGACAGTGGGCATGAGTGGTATGTGGTGATGAGTTGTTTTCCACAACCCTTTACATATTCTGGTTAAACCACCACAAGAAAATTCAATACATCATAAATATACAACTATTGTCTACCTGCTAATTATATACTCTAATAGTTTTTCCATTGAATTGATGGAGAAAATGTAGCATGCTGAACTACAGTTTATTTTGTGCAGGTCAGTTAAGTATAAGGACTAGAAACTTGGAGACCTGATCCTACCTCCTTTCTCATTTCTTTTCCCTCATTAACCCCAAGCAGTCTCATGACACTTAAAATCATCCTTATTATTTCCTTTATAATAAATGACTGAAAACAACCAAAATGTGGGTACATTTTGAAAACCATTATGTCAAATATCTGGATGAAAAAAAAAGCAAAAAATGAATTTGTTAGAAAGAAAACATTGACAGAATAAGATGTTGGTTTACAAAATGCAAATTTCCCACTAGGCCTGATGTTATATGTCATAAATTTACAACTTTAGCTTTAAAATACAAGAAACACCCAATTGATCTTTCAGTTGTGATAATGAAGCAAGAAGACATTTTTTTTAGTATTAGTATTGCACAGCATTTAGGAATTCAACCCTTAGAGGTTTTACTATAACTTAGGATGGTTACCTATGATCTCCAAGCCAATGAGGCTGCTGTGCAGGCAGTTAATTCCAACCTAACCTCTGACAGCTAATTGGTAAACAAAACAATGAGCAGGTATGAAATATTAAATTAGATCTTGAATTACCTTCAACCCCATTAGCACATTGTATTGTTGAGCAGTGATTTCAGTAAATGAGAATTCTAAGTAGAATGAAACACAAAAGACCAAAATAAAAAAATACTAATCATACAGATTATCCAACACAGGCACTTAAATTACCACTCCTGTTTTATAGTTATTATCATACCTCTATAATCCATGTCCCTTTACAAGGCTATTCAGGCTATAACACATGACAGGCAGTGCATTGCTCTGCTATTTATAAGGTGCCTTGGGTCATGTTATATGGCATAAGACTAAAGGCAGAATGACTTAAACCACCCAAGAAGTGCAATAATCCCTAACAAATGCACAGCCTGGAGTATCTTATTGCTGTTATGAAATGAAATTCATACATTAAACTAAGAAGAATTGTCAGACTCAGAGCACTTATTGGGAATAATAAACATGTCTGTCTATCCATTGATGCATTTTCCCAGCCTATAGGAATAGGAAGTGATTGCTCCAGCCCCACAGATTATCTACTGTGTCTGAGATACAAACTGCATCAATCTTGTTAGCTTCAGACTTCCCTGACCATCACAGAAAGACCCATTATACCAATGCTTTCTAAACTGGTGGGATTTTTTTCCTGACATTTTTCTGGTTTCCACTAGCTTTGCTTTTAGTAAAAATCCTTGTGAGCCAACATTAGTAAAAATGTATTTGCAGAATATACACCAAGTAGGCTTGTAAAGGAATATAGCAGTATCACGTCCTTGGAAAGTGGTAAACTGAGAGCAGTGAGGAATGGAAACATGTCCAGTTTGATAGAGAGGCTCAGGGGAGACCATCAGCAGTTAGGAGAACTGGTTTCACTTGATCCCTTTGCTGATGACCTAGAAGAGAGAGGAAACGTCCCACTGATGAAAACGTTAACAACAATATATTGGAAGGTGTTGCAAGTATCCATGAAGACAAAAAAAAACCACATTTTGGAAATGTCAGCCAGTTTAACCAGTTTATAAATGTCAGCCAAGGTATTAAGAACAATAACCCACTTAAATTCAGCTAGGTAATGAAGTAAGGAAAAAAATAACAAGGAAGTCACATCTGTGCTAAAAGGTGTGTGTGTGTGTGTGTGTGTGTGTGTGTGTGTGGGTGTACATGCACGCGCACATGCGCGCACATGTGTGTGTGTACATATATGAAGTATCCAAACTCAAATATTTCCTACAAAATATTTTATAAGTAGCACCAATCATCTAATGTTACTGAATAATTTATTTCTTTTCATGCTTCTTAGTTTTATAATCAAAAAGACTATGAATCTGCTTTTAGTAATCAGAGATTTCTTTACAAATTCTAAAACTACTTTCTTTCGGTCAACACCTTTCATAATAGATATCACTCTATATTATTCTTGAAAATCAGATACAGTCTACAAACACAACTGATCTACTCAGTTAAATCAAATCAGCTATATGTTCCACCACTAATCATTTGTCTTCAGTAAAGCAAACAAACAAGCCAAATTAGCATCCAAAAATATTAATTGATTGAATTCACTGATTCATTAAATAGGTCTGGCAATTCCAACTGAAAAGCTGAAGAGTAGAGTGTTTGTCAATGGTTATTTATTGAGGAACACACTTATTCATCACCCCATAGAATTATATATTTTTAAAATCTGCTTTAGGCTCAGAAACAAATGGTTGGACATTTACAGAAATGTTGTTGCAAAATGAACAGATTTGTCACCAAACAAGAAACACATAATCAGACTGGCTGAATGCGCCCTAATTATATCTCAGCCTTGGGTTGACACTGACGCATGTGTCGTGCCACGTTTTCGGGGAGCTGATGTCTCATTATATGGGTGGTCGGGGCTTTTGCTATTCTGCTATTATAATTTTACCATATTTTTTGAACTGTGCTTCATGTTTCTTTTCTTTAACTTCAGTCTGGGTAAATGAGATGAAATTGTAAGTAGTTCATAGAATTGTTTAACATTCAGAAACTTTGAAAGGCATTGTAGTGATGCATTGAATATAGCACTAAGTAAACAGTCATCTAAGCCATCCAATTTTAATTCTAAAATTAAAGCAAAAAGCTCACATTAAATTACTTCATTTGGTGTCTGGCTAAGCATGGAAACTTTTCTTTTTCCTTCTCTCTAAATTCATAAAGGTAATTCTCAATTTTATTTAAGGTGTTATGAAGTTCACTGGAGCCACCAGGGTTAGAGGATCATCAATAGATGTGGGGAAGTGGTATCTCAAGTGTCCATTAAGGGCTGTCCACATCAGTTGGATGACTTGTGCAGTTAAAGGACAAGAGTAAATCAAGACCAATAGATGGTTGGACAGTACAGTGGAATTGGAGTATAGCAAATTGAGATGAAAGATGCAAGCACAGATACTCACTCCATAGGACACTGAAAATAGGTGGGAAAGAGAAGTAAAGGAAGAACAAATTACCATAGGAAGCATTGTTTCTCAATGAGTGGACCTGGATAAATAAGCTGCACTGAGTCTTGATTGACTGAGACCATTGACACTTGTACCCATCTTCCTCAGAGGATAAACACTGGGTTGCTCAGGACACACACACGAGGGATAGATGACCTGCTGTTCAGCTCTATTGTTGGGCCCCTTCTCTATTCTTTTCTTCCAGTAACAGTGCATTTAATCTTAGCAGGGTTTCAGGTTCACCTATATCACTAAAATTTGAGTAATTCCATCACTATTATTACTAAAATTATTATTATTAGAACAAATTGCCTTGTAAGTATACCTAAAGTTTTACTTTTTTGTCAATTTAGAGACTAAATGGTGGTTGGCACATTTACCCACAGGAGTGAATTATGTGGATTTTCCTTTTTCTTCAATGAAATTAACTCAAATAAATAGAGGTAACTGAGGAAAAACTAAAGGTCATAGAAGTACATCAACACAAGGGAAAAAAATAATCCAAGAAATCAGAGATAAATTTTTATTAAAAAAATAATTTTGCTTTGTGTTTGAAAGCAAAATTTCCCTGCACATTAGGGTATTAGGATACTCAATATTGTAGTTCACATATTACTATCATACTCCATAGATGTGGATCATCATTCAAAAGATACAATTGCCACACACCTATTAATGTATTACTTCACAAGGGAGAAAAAAGGAGGTGATAGGTTGTCTATAGAATTAGTAGTAAAGTCCAGATCGTGGCTTTCAGCATGTAGTACCAAGTCATGTTTACAATAGAATTTCCTTATTTCTACATCCATCTAAGAAAATGGTTTTATGGTATTCCTTAAGAAATTTCCAAATTGCATGTATCAATTACTAATTCTCAGAATGTGAAAAACAAAGCAACCTGAGAGGTACAATGCTAAGTGCTTAAACCCACCAGGCTTATGGGTTGCAAAGGAGGTGTCCAAACAGGGCACACCACCTTCCACATAAAAGCAGCAGAATTTTGTTGAATAAATGAGCAGAAGAAAAACTATAGTCTAATTTTTTTCAATATTAAGAAACTTAGAGCAAAATCCTCCATTTAGCTAAAGATGGAGTTAATAATAACACACACAGCAGGGCTATGCATCTTCAATATCTTTAGAGACATTGCTCATAGGCAGAATATTCCCATAAGAATTTTGCTTGCTTGAGAGAAGAAAAAAAAACCTTTTGAAAGTCTGTTGACATCTGAGAAATTATGATTTCCATTTGCAAGAACAGTGTTCATCTTATTTGGTGAACTGACTCTTTGAAAAAGTGCTACTAAATAGAAAGAATTCAGGGCAATAGTAGCAAGGGTACAAGACTCCAGATTGACCTCTAGAGGTCTGACCTCTGCTAACCGAGGTTCCTAACTTCCCCCAGGTGCTTTGTGAGCCATAACAAATCATAAATTTCTAATATTCAAAATAACTTAAAATCTTTAGCAGACACAAACATATTAGCATAAAATTTATCTTAGCTATCTTATTACACACTTCTTCTGTTAGAAATAGATTTATCTTCTGTTTTCTTCACTCTTTAAGTGACACCTAGGTAATTACTACTTGACAACTGGCAATCACCCAACACATTCAATTCAACTGGCATCCTGGTTTGGCTAATTTGCCAGCCCTGTGCAAAGTGTCAGTTTTGTGACTTTGGGCTGGTAATCTGAACTCCCCTCAGTACTCCTGTCTCTTCCTTAATGAAGTGTAACTGCTCTTCAGAGACGTTCAAACTCTGCTTAGAGTTCTGGAGATTCTCTAGGGAAATGACAAACAAGACCCAACATTGGGAGTGGTTGTTATAGGTTGGTGAGGCAGTTTGCTGTTCTAACTGTAAGCTTTTACATTTGAACCAGTGAACTTCCATTTTGGAATACTGGGAAACCACTCAAGTGACCTCCAAAGTTCCTCCTAGATGGAATCATTGTGTTGTACAAGCAGTATTTCTGCAATATGACTTCTGTTCTCAGGTAGCTCTCAGAAGCAGATTGATTTGATTAAAACCAGAACTAAAGCAATAAAAACAAACACATGCAAAAAAGTAGACTATCCCAGGCCTTTTGGAAAGAGGGCAGGGAATTAATGGATCTATTTAAATGAGAGCAAAATAAAATTGGGAAAAATGTTACCCAGATATTCTCTAGCCAAACACCAGTTGGTGTTAAGTTAAAAATGAAATGATAGAAAAAGAAAGACAAAAGAAACCAGGCAAAAACAAACAAACGTAAACAAGAATAACTCCTTCGCATTTTGAGAAAAAGCTTGGGGAAATTAATTTAGCTGAGTTTATTAGATGGGGCAAGAAATGGATGGAAGGCACGCAGCTGAGATAATCTGTAGGGATCTATCTTGATGTTGGTGTGTGAAATGTAGATGAAGAAGTAAATCACTGTTGCATTGAGATGGCACCTTTTTTTTTCTCTTTTTAAAAACTGCTATATAAACTTCTTTCAGTTCTTGTTTATTATTGAGGAAGTTATTTTTTCACCATTTTAAAGCAATAGATTATATATTATAGACTGCAAAATTAATATATAAATTTTGGAATGCAATAGCCAGTGGATAACAAGACTAGTTAAAACTGCACTTTTCATTATGCCCACATTCTCATTTTGGTTTCCATGATTGGCAAATCATGTGTTAGCTTATTTCCACTTCCTGATATATAATCACTAAATCACAGTTTGACACACAAGAGTGGATGAGGTGAAAAATCTACAGGAAAAAAAGTTCATAAAATTTTTTGCTGATATACTGCTTACCTAATGTTAATCATGATTTTTAGTTGAGAGTGATAATTACTCAGAGAATCTCTGGGAAAATAAGCATTGCTTGGTTTCTATTTGCTTTTTCTTTGTATTTTGGATCAAAGAATACTCTGTCAAACCTGCAAAAGAGAAATATCTGATATTGTATTTGGTTATATTTGGTTATGGTGATGGGATATTAAAAATAGATCAGGAAATTCATATAAAAAGTTTCAGCTATTTAAATGTGCTCCTTTGTGAATTATTTGGACCCATCTTTAAAGATAAAGAAGCATTATCAGATTTGTATAGCTTGGCTTTGTAGGGGTGAAGAAATTTTTTAAAAGGAAAATTAGCTAGCAATGAAGAAAAGTTTGAACTGGGAGTTCTATCTGGCCAGAAAAAATGGAGATAAGGGAAATTTTATGATAATGTTAATAATACTAAGTGATAAGAGGGGACATTTACTGAGCAGTTACTCCAGATTAGGAAATGTTAAGTGACAGAGTTTGCTGTTATTCACTTCATTACTGATTAGAAAAATCAAATGCTTATAAAGATTTAGTAATTTGTTCAATTAACTTCACTAAGTGGTAGAACTGTGTTTTTGTCTAAGGGATGTTCAAATTCCAGAATCTGTGTTCTTAACCATTTCAAAACCTAAAAAAAGCATTGTTTAACATCAAACTGTAATATTAAAAAGGACTACACAGATGTGGCCAAAATTGTGTCTAGAAAAAATGTATCTCTGTGTGTGTGTGTGTGTGTGTGTGTGTGTGTGTGGTGAGTGGGAGGGTAAGTTACTGCTGCATACTGTGACATTGCCAGCTATACAGAAATAGAGAATTCAACAAATTTTAGCACATGGGAAGGGGAATTGATAAGTTAAGGCAGGCTTCCTTCCGAACTCCTCTGGTGTTGGAGGGAAATGAATGATTACAAGAGAAAAGCAAACAGAATCCAAACACACCAGGGAGACAAAGAGAAGGTTGAAACAAGATAGAAACACAAATCCAGAGCTCAGGTTGTTTAGAAATAGGATTGAAGTCAGGTTGAAATGCTTTGAACCAAACTCAAGGATTCCCATGACACAATGGACTTCCAGTCTTTGGGTGCAAAGCCTATAGTTATAGCTATTGCTGATCAATAGCTGATGTCTGTTGATCTATCAACCTCACCGGTGTTCTGAGAATGACTGAGATCCTGGTCTTGATTTTTTCTTTTCATCTCTATGGTTACCCTTTGGGTAACAATGTTGCAACATGATTCCACTCTTTGACCACTCATTAGAGTTGCAGATGTGAAAAGCAACAAGATCTAGGCAAAGGCTAATATTTACAACAGAGAAAGCTCAGCTGTGGGACAGGTGATGTGTACCTAGGAGATATAGTCATCTCTTGAGGATGGCATGTACTTTGTACAAATGAATTCTTCTGAATATGCTTTGGTAGGCAACTCGTTGGCTGACATTCTCAAGGAAGCTTTCCACCTCCAGGCTCTGTCCTGCACCATACCTGGGTCAGTGCAGATGATGCAGTACATTGATCCAATGACAGATCTGCATTTCCATTTTGCTTCCAGTACCCTAAAACCTAGTGGAACTTAGACAAGAGCTATCTATCTGGACCTAGGGCTGAAGCTCTACTGAAATGTGGCCTTTATTATTTCCCTCTCCAAATCACAAATACTGACATTGGCCATATACCTATCCTTTCTGGTCCTCAGGCTATACACTTGTTCTTGGCTCATTTACCAAAGATTGGGTTTCAGTGACTTGAAAGGAGTTACTCTGAGGTTTCCTAGTGTTGTGTTAAGGATAAGTGTTGTGTGTTGGAATAATTTTGTTGAGTCTTTCTAGTCATGTGAATGGAGAATTGGCTTGCCCAGAGACTAGAGCTTGATGCCCATGTAAACAGGCTCTGATGATTATTAGTGTTTCTTTCCCAATACTAAATTCCATCTATTTTATTTGAATACTACAATCCATGTTAAGCATTGACACTGTCAACTGAATTTGATAAGCTCTGTGAGCCAACCCCCATGAAAGTCCCAACTTCCTCCACATTTTCCACCAACTGACTCACACAAAGAAGAAAAAAAAAATGAAATGAACATGACCAAAAACAAAGACAATGGGTTGTGTTCTGTTGAACATAAGGTTGTGAAAATCTCACAGAGTCACAATTTGTACCAGCATTTGAGGAATTTATTGTTTACTTGAAATGAAGAATAAATGCTAAAATGATGGAATACCTAATACCTATGTGCCAAATAGTCCATATTATAATTGTACCAAGAATCTGAATAAAAAAGATATATACAAAGGGGTATATGCTAAAGATTTATTACAGTAATTGCTCACATGATGATGGAGACCAAAAAGTCCCATGATATGCCATCTACAAACTGGTGAACCAGGAAAGCTGGTTGGTTGTAATTCACTCCAAATATGAAAACCTAAGAATCAGAGGTGGGATGGGGTGATGGTGAAAGTTCTTTCACAAATTCAAAGGCCAGAGAGTCAGAGAATCAGAGCAAGAGAAAATGCATGTCCCAACTGAGAGAGAGAGAGGAGAGGAAAGAGCAAGAGGAGTAAACTTGCTCTTTCTTGGCCTCTTTGTTTTCTGTGGGTCCTCGATACATTGGATGATGTCACCCACATCAGTAAGGGCGAAAGTGTTTAATTAGCGTACCTAGAGAAATGCTACTTTCTTCTATAGATAAACCCCAGACACCCAGAAAAATCATCACCTTACCAGTTACCTGCATATTCCTTAATTCAATCAAGTTGACACAAAGAGTTAACCAAAACAGTCCAAGTCATGCTGAAAGTGTGGGAGACCGAAACTGTTGGAGGGATTTGTAAAAAACGTATTGACGATGATGGAGCCATTCTTGAAAGTCACAATCTTCCTAGTGCTACACTTTCAGGAACAAAGTATTTGACAAAGGGAGAAAAAGAGGCTCAAAGGTTAACTATTAAGATTACAGAGTCAGTAGGAAATAGACCTGAGATTCAATCCAACTCTCTTTCCCCCATATGAGTCTGAAAAAAAGAAAGAAAATAAATAATTCAATGTTAAAACTTAAAGATATAATTGGAATTGTTTCAAAATATGAACTAAAAGAATATGATTTGAACCCATATGTGTTTGTCAAAGTTAATCAATCATTTGTGCCAGTCAATTCTCATTCAAACGGAAGAGACCAGTGTGTGATTTATAGAACAATCTGTCATTTCTACTAATTCCATTAGGAATGTAATGCTAAGTCCTACCTGGCTACTACAGCAAAAATCTGGAAACTTAGAGGCAGGCACCCTTTCTGGGAGAAATGTGGCCCTGGGTGATTAGGGAAGAAAGCCAGACCTATTTGGTGCAGAACCAATTAGTTCCTACCCTCACTACTTCCTCATCTACAAATGACTTTTTTCCTTTTCTCCAGCTGTTATCTGTTTTTCAGCTTGCAGTTTCTCTAATGAGGTATTTGGTACTTAATCTTTCAGAATAATGAATGAGGCAGTCTCTCTGCAAAGGTAGTTCCTGTCCTGGGAGCACTGTGGCAGCTATTCAGGATGCTGGGCTATTGTTTGCAAGGATTCTGAGGCCAACTTCCCTGAATGTGTCTGACATTGAGATTACATTGCCTCACGAAGATGGGGCATCCTGGGAATGGCAAGGCTGTGAAGACAAAGACTTCGCCCCATCAAACATAAAGGATTAGAACTATGTATTGGGTTCTCAAGAGAAGTGACATTCATGGCAGAGACTGTTCTCCAAATTAGACTTACCAATAAGAGAACAATTTCTAAGATTTTAAAAATACCCGTTTGTGCTGATAAATGCACTGTTCCAAACTTACATACTGTATCCTCTGGCTACAAAGGCTATTTATACATAAATAGATGAAAATTCAATAAAATTGTTAATTTATTTCCTCAATTTCTCCAATCCAAGTTTATGAGAGCCATGGATGACTAGAGATTGCTAATGTTAGACTTCGTGGATAACAGAACATTTCCACAGCTTCACCAGCTTCTACTGAACAGCACTCTTCTAGCAGAATAAACACATGAATTTAACATCTTCAATGACTATCCTAGTAATTACATCAAGCACATAGCTGTATAAACAATAAGCTGTTGATATGTGTTTTGTCTAAACAAAGGACAGAAATCTAGCATTATTCACTAAACATAATTCATTTAAAAATCATATCCTTACCTCCATGACTTCAAAGAATAAATACTTAATGTAATGCCCTACACTAAATAAAACCACTGTATGCAACAGAGAAAATCAACTGCCCATTTCTCAATTGCATTCAAAATGCAAGAATCAGTAATTCTCTCAAGAATCATATCCGATGGCGAGAAATCCCCTTCACTAGTATCACAATAACCTGATGAATTCAACAATAAAATTAAGGTAGAACTTTGGAATCTGCACTTAAAAAGCTCCTCAAAGTATTCTTTTTCATGTTGCAGTTTGCCAATATTTTCCATAGACTCAGAGAGAAATGACCTTCTGGTCTATCTGATTTATTTCTCAAAAGAAGACAGAGTCAGACTTTCTGGGTTGGAAACTCAGCTGAGTCACCTACAACTGTTAACCTTGGCAAGTTTCTTTCCCAGTGGAAGTCCCCTTCCATGTCATTGGTGAGGTTTGGCTGCGTCATACGCCCTTGAGTGAACTCCAAGCAGAATAAATGGTCATGATCGTTTAGACTAATTACATTTCATCACAGGGTAGAAGAAAAAGCCAAGGAGTACAGGATCATCCAATATCAAACAAAGTTAGAGATCTTTAGCAAGGAGAATCATAGGCAAGATTGCTCTTAGGAGGCTACCAACAGTGTCTAGCAGAAAATCTTTTGTTTGATGCTCAAATATGGGTTATTGCTAATCCTACACGACATCATGCCATAGAAGTACAGAAAACTTTGAAACTGTTTAAAATATTTACAAAGTCTCCATAGCTTGTTGGTTAGTGATTTATAGTCAGAGGTACCATCTGCTCAATCATCATACTTTCTTCTATAGGAAAAGAGATAACTTCCATTGGCTCGTTTTTCTCTTTTTGTCACAATATGCTTTTCATTTTTTTTTAGATTTTATTTGTTCTTTTCAGTTAAATGTGACAGTAAAATCTATTTTGATATGTGTATATAAACATGGAATATACCTTATTCTGATGAGGACCCCAGTTTTGTGGATGTACATGATGTGGAGTTTGACTGTGGTGTACTCATATATCACATAAGAAAATTATGTCAGTTTCACTCTACTGTCTTTCCTATTCCTATACCCCTCCCTTTCCTTCATTCCCCGTTGTTGTGGGTGTGATCTCCACTTCACTTGTATCACAGTAATCTAAAGAATTCAATAATAAAATTAAGGTAGAGTTTTGGAATCTGCATTTAACAGCTCCCCAAGATATTCTTTTTCATTTTGCAATTTGCAAATATTCCCATAGACTCAGAGAGAAACAACCTTCTGGTCTATTTGATTTATTTCTCAAAAGAAGACAGAGTCTGATTTTCTGGGTTGGAAACTCAGTTGGGTTGGAAACGTTTTAGGATGGACACCCCCTTCATTGTGGGTTATCATCCACATATCAGAAGAACATTCAACCTTTCATTTTTGGAAATTGACTTATTTCACTTAGCATGATAGTCTTCAGATTCATAGCATATTACTCAGTCATAAAGAAGAATGTTTTCCATTTCATATTTCCTTTCTCTTTGTTTTTTTTTTTATGTTTTATATCAGGACAACCCTTCTGCATATCCTCCAACTCAACCCTGTCCTGCACCATCTTGCTACAAGTCTCAGAAATAGACATTGAATTTTTGTCTTTTCCCTTTTCCCTTTGGTAGGCACCCTTGTGGGATTTTTAAATTAGCAACTTGATCTTAGTCATTCACCATATAAACCAATAATTCTACGCTGCTCATATTTAGAGACTATATATATATATATTTTCTACCAGGATAAAATGGGAAAGAGACCTAACTTTTCTCTCATTATTCAGGATTAGGAAGGATATTATAAATAGGAGAAAATCTGACATCTCTTTATTCTCACTGAGGAAATCATACTGCAGACTTTTGAAGAACTAGTGGGAGCACCAAACATGAAAACACATCCTCGGAAAAAAAGAAATGAAGCCAATACCCCAGGAGTTAGAAACCCCCAGTCCATTATAGCTTTTGCAACCGTCTGGCTGCATTTCCAAACCTCATATTTATGAGCTTACTCTCAGCTTTCCAGCTGTCCCAGGCGATGGCCTGAAAAGAAGATGATAGCTTCAGGTGGGGAATGAGGAGCAGATGGGGATGGTCACTTAAGGCATGGGGTCCTGTTATCATCACCATGTATTTGATTCTTTAATTATTAAGGAATGAGGATAGAGAAATTAAGGGGATGTAATGAGCATTTTCAAATAGGCTGTGTTCTTGCAAAGTGCCCATGAGGAAGCACCTGTTCTGGTTACATTCTTTACTGCAAGGTTTTAGTTCGTTTGTTGTGGCTTGTTTCAAACTATTTCTAGAAGGCAATTTTGTCTTTGATCTTTTAATTCTGATAATGAGGGTTGTATTGTCCTTAAAAAGGCAAGCTGTCCTGCAGCAGCCCCACTTGACTGATTATATAGCATTGTAGGGAGTCTACAATAAGAATGACAATCATGCCATTTGGGGATGATTCATCTTAAATATTTTGGCTTTGATTTATCTAATTGTAGGGTAGATATAATATTAAGGTGAATTGGATACCCAATTCTGTCTGAAGGACAGAGCAGCTTAGCAGAGATGATTAGAGCACTGTGTGAGATAGAAACTGTACTTTGGATTTTTGTGTGGGTTAACCCATGCAAAAAGTTGCAAATAGTATTATAACAACTATGACAAGCATGTCAGTGCCCAGAATTTTCTCTCATATGCTCATCTCATAGATGCCCACCATTACATATATACAATGCAGAGGGTAGTGACTACCTCTGCAGAGTCCACCCTCCTACCATGGGAAAAGCAATTAAAACTCCAAGTGTCTCTTTGTACAATAAGCTACTTATGAGAATATACAAAGACACTGATGCCCACTTTGAGACCATGGAAACATGAGAGAGTGCAGCTAGCTTTGAGTCCTTAATGACTGAGTAGGTGTAAATGGAAAAGGGCGGCCAGCAGGGATACCTAACAATGCATCCTGGGAAAATATGGAACCTAGATTAGCCTTTGAAGTCTAAGGAGGGGACTGCTGAAGGACAAAGGTATGAAGTACGTAACAGTCACGTGGACAGAGGATACAATGAGAAAGCAATTTCTGTAGCTGTTGAGATTTGTGTTTGATTATACACTCAAAAATGCATTGTGGGCCTGACTTTTTAATCAACTGAAATGACAATAAATGTTTTTTAAAAAGAAGTTTGAACTTTTTCCTTGAATTTCTTAAAGATATTTGATGTTTGCTCACAAAAAAATAATTGTTTGTTTTTAACACTACTCTGAAGAGGCAATTTTTATAGTAAGTTTCTGTAATATATTAAACTCATCCAACCATTTTAGTTAACTTATTATAACAATTTTGAAAATAGCACCAATATTAAAGAAAAAAATTGCCTGTCCTCTCTTAAAACATAGTACCAAACTTTTTAATATTCTTTGGATTTATAAAGCAGGGATTGACAAAATCCAAACTGTGGGCCACATCTGGCCTAAAGTATAATTTAATTAAGACAAAAGTATTGAAATATAGCCACACTTATTAATTTATATATTTTCTATGGTTGCATTTATTCTCTACAACAAAAGAATTGATAGATAATTAAGACATAACATAAAGTTTGCAAAGCCTAAAATATTCACTATCTGGACCTATCTACAAAAAGTTTGTCCAAACCTGCTATAGATGGCAGTAATGCCAGTATGCTCTGGTTTTATGGGCCCCACCAAAATGTTTGTTGAAATTTAATTGCCACTGTGGTGGTTGGCAAATCAGACCTTTAAGTAGTGATTCGGTCTTGAGGGTTCTATCCTCATTAGTGGATTAATGTCTTTGTCAAGGTTAGCTATTTCAGGAATGAATTTGCTTTAGAAATGGAATTCTCCCTTGCACATTCTCTCTTGCTCCTACCTTCTCTCTCTCACTTGCCCTTTTCCATGTGATGGTTTCCACCATCTTATAATACATCAAGTAAGCTCCCACCAGCATATCTTCTCAATCCTGTACTTCCCAACCTCCAGAATCATAAGCCAAATACATTTATATTGCCTACAATTTATTCCAGTTTGTGGTATCCTTTTACAGCAGCAAAAGAGAAATTAAGACACAGTACTATTAAGAAAGACAATTTGGGCAACTTTTCAATTTACCAATTTTTGAGATAGATAAGTGCAAGAGTGGACTATTTTTATAGAGTGGCCTCTTTCTTTTCTCTCTTTTTTCTACTATCTCTGCTCCACTAATATCATGAAAGAGTGAAAATTATATAGGGTACATAGTAGCAGTTAGTCCTGAAGATGACTTGTTCAAATCAGAAAATGTTTGGACATGCTCCTGGTGTGAAGTAGTTTACTCTGATAAAACTGAATGTGCCTAGTGGTACAGATTTAAATATAAAATTTCAAATCTGGTTATGTCTTATGAATTTTATATGCATTCTATAATTTTATTTTTCTCTTGATGCCTAACAGTCCAATTTAGCTGATAATTGTTATGTGCCATATTTAGAACAGCTTCAGTGTCTTGAGGTGAGACAATCTCTCAAAATGAGTTTCCAGCCAACCACTTCTTGTTTGGCTCCTAGAAAAGTCTTAGACTCTCTGGGGGGTAAATGAGTATGTAATTGTATAATTAGACTAGCACTGTTCCCGTTTCTCCTTTAATATTGTCCGGCTGTGTCACAGGACAAGGTCACTGAAGAGTGAATAGACTAAAAATGGAAATAGGCTGATTGGAGAACCTAAGAGAATGACCGGCTGTAGACTGCTTCATGTGGGCATGAAGTCCCATGAGATCTCCTCCACAATTAAGGACCCACCTGCAGTTTCACCCAACCTTATTTTGGGTTGTTTTTTTTCCTGCTCTTCCTCACATTTTGGCAGCATAGGAAGCCATCTACATAATTTGATTTGAAAGATAGAAGTAAGCTTTCCAGCCCAGAAGAAAATTCATCTTACAGCCTCCTCCAGGAATCTTCACTATTAATGGATTGTCCCTCAGCACTAAGGAGCCAGTACAGGGGTGGGGAACATGTAGAACTCAATGATAGGTGACCAGGCTTGGGAAACCCCACAACCCACTGTCTTCCCTTGAATTGCCTTTTTTTTTTTTTTTTTTTTTTCCTGAGCCATAATTTTCCCACATGTAAAACTGAAATAAGTAGAATAATTAACTTGAAGAATGTTTTAGGGATCAAATTAGATAATGTATGTGAATGGTTCATTATAAATTATGAAGTTATAATTAAGGCATTGTTTCTCTAAGTGTCCCATTTCAAATCCCAGCTGTCTCATGGAGGCGGGCATGAGTCTCACTCTGGTGGTATAATTTTATTAGCTCATTTTCCTTGTGACAGTTAAGGACAGTCCAGTGAGCAATGATCCTCTAAAGGTGGGAAAGGGAATAGAGAGACAAAATTGGGGTGTACTTCATTGGGAAAAACAAGAAAATGTGATGTGCATAAATTTTTAGATAAAACAGGCTGAGTAACAGGAGGAAAACATAGGCATTGAATGGTGAGCCCAGAGCCACTGTGTATAACTTTTATCTAATTCAAAAGTTTACAAAGTGATATCCTGACTCTAGCTACCGTTCATGTTATAGCCACGCAATGGGTATTGTATGTAATTTGTTGCAAATTTTTAACCAAATGGGAAGATTTCAGTTTAAAAAAATTAATTTCCTAGGGAATGAATGAGTCCCAGGAACATAACTCTGCCCTTGTATAAATCAAAAGAAAAAAAAAATAGAAGGGCAGACTTGCCAAATGCATATAAATCAAATGTGCCCCCAAATAAGCTGCATTCCTAATAAAGGCATGCAAATAGCCCAGGAAAGAGGCATGCAAATCATTCTGCATGTAAATCATGGTAAGTGGGTGCTAATAAATTTCAGCTTGACTGAAATGGCAAAATTTCAGAGGAATTAGTGGAAGGTGGGAATATTTAGAAAGCAGATGGAATGCCGTTAATCACTTGATCAAGTACGACTGGACCCTATAAATTTTTTTAACACATTTTCAGTGGTTTCCAGAATTATCAGAGAATCATTTCCATACTAGGTCTATTTTCTAGGTCTAAATTGAAGTTTATTTTATATGAATTCCCTCCATATTAGCAAACTCTCCACCCTTTCTGTGAAGTCTCTAGCTTGGGATTGAATCTGTTGTTCTGCAAGTACCTATATCTAGACATGCCTTACTAATTTTCCCCCTAACTTTATTGAATTCCAAATTTGCTTTTCTCAACATGGAAAACATTCCATCTCTCCCCACTCCCCTTAACCTCCTCTCTTCCCCTCAATGTTACATACAAATTTATTATTTAAGTGAGTTATCGTATGAAGTAACTTTGGGACATGTTTAAGGATGCCTTATGAGACTTACCATTTGGCTAGAATTTGTTTTCATCCATGTTGATACTGTTTCTCTGCCTGTGTCTACCTAATTGGCTATTGATATCTCCATTCTCTTAAGATCCTGAGAAATTCCATGACATAATCAAAGTATTTGGTATGACCCATGGAAAAGAGAGCAACATTCCAAAAGATTTTAGTGCTGATTGATTTTATTAGCTTTGTGTCACACTGGAGTTTGTCTTTTAAATGTGTTGCTGGTAGTTGGAGTCCACTTCTGTTGGTTGAATAGTTATCAGAAGGAAAAGATGGTGTTGGGGCCATCTTTGATCATCAGTGCCATCCACTGAACACAACAAATGAGAATTATTGGCCCAGCATCCCAGGAAGACTGAACAGCTTAATATGTCATTAAAATTATATTAGAGGGCTGGATTTGTGGCTCAGTGGTTGAGCACCCACCTAGCATGTGTGAGACCCTGGGTTCCATCCTCAGTACCACTTTAAAATAAAATAAGGGTTGTGTGTTCACCTACAGCTAAAAAAAAATAATTAGAAACTACATTAGAAGTAGTGATTTGAAGAGCAGTGTATTTTCAATGATACTCATATACAAAAACCGTTCCTCCTCACAGATATGTGTAGTGTCCATCAGAGCCCAAAAAGCACAGTGGTTTTGTAAACAATGATCACCTTGCATTTTACATACATTCTTAATATATGTAAGTCAGTTTATTCTCTGGGGTCTAGCAAGAGACAGTGAAAAGCATTTAAGATGTGTTCTACTTCAATTTGCACCATGTAAATTTCTCAATTTGGGGATTGTCAAATCCATTAGGAAGGCTTGATGTGGTTAGCAAATGAAACTTCCTTTATAGCTAGAATTTCTGTCTGGGTTTATCAAAGCAGATTGGATGACCCTTCCAGCCTTTGAGATGAAGGGTTCTAGAACAAACTGATTCTAGTCCCTATCAGTCCGAAAAAAAAAAAAAAAAAAAAAAAAAAAAAAAACCCTTTCCAAATAACAAACACATAGACAATGTATGGTTCTTCTGATTTTCTGTAGTCACACATGCATTTTTGAACACCTACAAACTGATTCAATCACTTATGTTAAAGGCCCAGGCCTCTACTTCCAAGGATATAGAGAAAAATCAGTAATGTCTCAAAAACATTTGGAGTCTGGAAGGTTGGCTTTGGGCTGATAAAATGGGAGCACAAGCAGCATGGAGCATCTGTGCAAAATCCAAAAATAACATGAGGTACACAAGGAGAATAGATGGATTAACAGGGTAACTAAGCAGTAGCAGTGGAAGTGGAGAGATAGGAAACAGTCTCATTAGTAAGACTCAAAAGGGTTCTTCCCTAATAAGAAATGGAAAGCCGTAGACATTCTGGGCAAAGTCAGGCTAAAGAGCACTATATCTACAACCTAGAGCTATTGGGAAGAGGGCAAATGATGAAATTTGATAGCATTAAAAATAAAACTTCTACTCTGCTCAGACTTGAGAGTTCGTCTATTGCTGCTGAGACTTCTGACTGTGCATTGAGTCATAACCCTCTAGATGTGACCTGAAGACTTTTCCCAGTCTCTCTGAAAAATATAACCTTATATACTTACCCTCTGTCCTAAACTAGGACTATATGTTATCTGGATATGTTATCCAGAGTGTCATTTGGGTTTTTCACTTCTCAGTTCTGTATGGATTAATTAATTGACTTTCTGGTTAACACCATAAAGATAAAATACTGGATTATTAACACAAGGGGTTTTGTAAAACTAAAAATTGCATGTTGTTCAATGTAGCAGTCAAGAACAAACTAGATTTCATAGATCATACATAAGAATTAAGACATATCTGGAATATGACTTGATGACTTTTGGTGACTGGGAAGTCAGGGGGGACCCTTTCTTAAGAGAGTGTAGGTAAAATATCATGGGTTAGCTAGTTGACCTTCAAATAAGTCCTGAAATACAGTAAGAACAAGAAAGGGGGAAAGAAGGCCAGCTTTGCCTTTCTTATGTTTCTGGCTGGAGTCAGCTCTGCTCAGGTGGACAAATCATTGTTTTTTTCACACCTGTCCATTTTTGTTTCTGATTCAGCCATATTCTGCCCCAACTTGAGGGGTTTTTCGGAACCTATCTGAAGATTGTTTTTCTTCTCCCTAAAATATTATAGAACTTTTACTTATTTGGCAAATTATGATATAGTCAACTTCATGTGATATCTCTTCTGTCATTGCATGATTTAACTTGCTTTCTCATTCCAATTTATGCACACTTATCATCTAAGTCCCATACAAAACTGCATGTTACTTGAGGGCAAAGACAAAACTTGTCACTTTACATTCTCCAAAGCACTGGGGCACTAGGCTCAGAGCTGTCACATGAATGGCTGATAACTCAATTTGCTGACCTACTTCAAGCATGAAGGAGAATATGAACCTATTTTTTGGTATGAAGGTTCAAAGCTACGGTATTTAATCTCTATACTGGCTGATATAACTCTGTTCTTGTTGGTTGACCTTCCAGTCCTAGGAAAAGGTGTATTTTTTCAGCTTGAGCAGCTCAGGTGGCCATGAGTGCAGGAGCTGGACCATCAACAGTGCATTGGACAGAAACAACACTGAATCATTTTACCTCGTGAGCTGGAGCCAGAGCCGAGAATCTGCTGTCCCATGGGAGAGGTAGTCATCCATAGCCAATCTCCTTGAAGAGACTAATGCTCTTCTAAAATAAGTTAGAATTCTAAAGGGATATGGTCCATGTGTTGGCAAATGAAACTTCTGCTTCTAGGAAGGAAGACATTTAAAGAAAGATGATTTCTGCTTTAAATCAACTCATATCAGCAAATATTTATTGAACAGTTTTTATATAGATAGTGTTCTTGCAAAGAAAAAACATTAATATCTAGTCCTTACTTCAGCATCACCGAGGAGAAAGTGACAGACATCACAATTAATTGTGTACCTTAGCTGAGCTAAGAGCCAATTTTATGATACACATGTTATCATCATTGGATTTGGGAACTGAGAGAATGGCTATAGTAGTATTTCCAAACTAACACGCCTCATGACTGTTAAAGTGAAGATTTCTAAACTACATCTCTCAGCAAAGTAGAATGACTGCTCCAGGTTTCAGGTGTCTGATTTTTCTGGACACATAGGTTTGACAGTATTTGTGTATCAAGTACAAGAGTAAAGGAGGTCATCAGAGAAGGGTAGGATGGGAAGTTCTAATGACAAAATTCTGGATTCTTGCACCTTTAATCTACCCTGTGTCTTGGATCTCTCATCAGTCAAATGCCACAGTTGGTGACAGACTGAAGCGATAATATCCTGGTAATTTTCTTAGAATATTTTTGATTTAATATATAAATTCTGTGTTTGGAATATCAATTATAAGTTCTAATTATTCTTCTCTAAAGTTAATTGCATTATACTACAATGAAATGAGTTTTATCAGAGAGAATGCAGTACAATAATAAACATTTTAGTAGCAATAGGAACAGTGGCCTTATCTCTAAGCACAGCTGCAGTGAAGTTGGGAGAAGGAAAATCAGGTACACTGGAGCCAACTACCACACCTTGGCCTATGGTTTTCAAACATCCGAATTCACATGTGTGGTTGGAATGATTCATGAAAAGATTTTCTTCCAGACACATTAAAAAGGTACCCATGCACATGCACACACATGCACACACAGTAGCCACTGCAGAGTACCCTTGGTGCCCACTCCAGGGGCTTAGTCAAGAACACAGGTTGGCAGAGGCATGTTGCCCACACATGTGTGCACCCATGCACATCCTTTTGTTTCCTTTTAATGGTCAAAAACTTTAGTCTAATTTCTTAGGTGAGTGAGATGCTAATCAAGCAGTTGAAGACAGAGAGCCTAGTGAAAATAATCAAATGTGAATTTGTCCAGAGGGACTCTCAACTTTGAAGAGGGAGAGAAGAAATTGTCACGTTGATTCCACTGGAGACAGCCTTCCTGTTACTAAGCGGCCCCTGGGGATTCACTACCTGATTTGCTCTTCGTCAGGTTGGCATCTCAGTGACAAGGCAATTGTAATTAGAATGAATAAAATGAGAGATGTGCCAACTCTCTGCTTATAATTTAGACTGTGACATTAAAGAAACATTGCACTTTTATTATTTAAAAAAAATTTAAGGAATTACAAACAGCTAGTAGGACTTTGCCTACTAGAATGTCTTCCATAAAACTCAGAAGTGTCTTGCTAAAGAAAGAAAATATGATGTGCTTGTTGTACTCCAGATGGTTATATCTTACCTTTTGGGAGTTTAGTCTGTATTTGGAAATTGTCTTATTTTTTCATGCTTTTTCTTGCAAGGCACTGGTAATAAAGAGTAGGGGTAAAAAGGAGATATAAAAAAGATATCTGCTATCCTGTTACCTCTACGCTTATTGCTATTGAGAAAGAGTTGGAGGAAAATAATGCAAGCTCTAATAACAAGCTACGGCTCCTTGAGCATGTTGAGGGACCTTTAAGGGGCAGTGTATAGAATCCTGCTGATGTTGAATTGGGCCTTGATTCAGCATAGAATGTGAACACTATCCAAGAATCTTCTTACAAGACACATTTAAATTTATCTTCTCCCACTATTAAAGACTGAGGAATTTTGAGAGAATTTCAGAAGGTGATACCAATTAGAATCTTGGGGATGTTTGCAATTTTAAAATGATAAAAGTCATTACTCTGAAATGGTGTGCTCCCTGCTCTCACAACAAACCGTATCTCTTTAGTTAGGAATTTCTCATTCCTTTTATTTCTATCATATTGATAAATTATACATTCCCCACTCTGTAAAGTAAGATTGCCATCTGTCATAACTGTATAGTGACTTTCCTTTGTCCCCTGGCTCATGTAAGTCAACCTCTTATATGATTATGCTCTTGTGTGTGTTTCTCTTCCTCTCTTTGTTGCCAAATACATTCAGACCAAATGCATTCCAGTTTTAAACACACCCAGTATATTTTCTAAAAGAAAATGTTGACTAGGTGGTTGAAAGCATAAACCTAAACTTCAGACCAAAAGTGTGCACTTGAGAAAGTGTCCCCACATGGATAATATTTGAAATAATGAGACTGGATAAGATGACTAGACTGAAATAGGTCCTATTCAGCAAAACTTGTCTTACCTCTGATCCTTTCTTTTCTTGTCTAGACTAGACTATCTCAACCCTTCTACACGTACCAGCCTTAAATGTTGACAGTTTGCTGTTCCTCCTAATGGAGTTAACCCATGATATGAGAATACATAAGTAATGCAGTTGACATCTGGACCATGGAGTGTGCTAGCAGTTTGGGTCACTGCACATGTCTCTGAGAGCAGACTCACAGTCAAGCACTTGAGTACTGGTACTCCACAGGGTTTGGCATTTGTCGACAGGTTGACTCACTATTGAATGGTTCCTGCATGATGCAGCATTTCATCTCAGGCAGAAGTCAATCATAACTCATACAGACACACAGTTACATTCTCACCAAATGCACAAACAGAAGTTTCTTTTTTTTTTAACTTCATTTTCATCAGACAATGGAGGATTCACAGATCAAAAGTAAACAAATAGAAAGTTTTTTCTTTAAAAAAAAATCTGTCTACCTTCTTAGATAGTTAATTCTGAGAATAATTTCACATATTTTTCTGTCTGATAGTGATTTCTAAAATAAAACTAAGATTCTGTGTGTTCCAATTCTATAGACCTGTGTCTTTGGTAATGGCCCTGTGTTCTGTCTTCTGCAGTACCATTAGTTCATGTTAGAACTTCTACCTCCTTCTTTTGCTCTCTGCTGTCATCAGTCATGTCTCTATATCTTTATCAAAGTGTCTTATCTGGTTTTAAACTGCTACTTTTCTTCATACCCAATTGCGAGGGCCCAAGGGGGACTATCTGCCTCTCCCATCCAACAGAGAGCAGATTTAAGAGCATGATTATTTCTCTTGCTATTAAACCCCTTATTTTTGAGGGGAAAACATGATTTTTTTTGGTTAGTTGCTTTGTTTTTTGTTTGTTTTCCGTCCTACTTTTTATTCTTTAGGAATGGTAACTTAGGAGAGCTGAGGATAGTGAAAATTATCTGCCTGTAACTTAGCCACTGCTATAACTGACACAAACATATGTTTTCCTAGTCCTCAAACGACTTTTGTACTGTATGATGTTGTATAGGAAGCAACCAAGAGGCAAGAAAATACTTTCTGAAAAAAAGTTTCTGTTTGGAATGGCATGAATTAAAAAGATGTCCTCATTACTAATATGTTCACAGAGAGTAAGCATTCACATCTGCTTATGATAATTTCCTACATCTCAGGACTATCTTTGAAGAAAAAAATTCCAACATTTTTATTTTGATTTCTTTCTTTAAGTGTTCATATAGGAATGGATGTCATCTTGGTATTCATATTATTTATCAATAATTTCATATTTAGCTATTGATAAATAGTAGTATCTATAAAACACACTATGGTGTGAAGAGGCTTCTGAAGTCAGATACTTACTTCAGGTACTTACATCCTCCTAGTCAGTTGTGTAACTTAGGGCACGTGAAAGATATTTTTAGCCTCGCTTTTCTAATTGCTCACATAGTAACATTAGAAATATAATTTCAGAGTTGAAATTAAGGCTCCATGTGCTAATCTTAAAGCACACTATAATGACCAGCCCATCACCATGCCCACCATTATTTAGTTGGACACATTTATGTTAAAGGAATTTGGATCCTGGATGAGTTTCTTACATTTCCTGACCTGTTTCTTAAGTTTCTTAAAGTTAGTTTATCAAACAGATTATTTCTTTTAATTCTTGTAATCCAAAATGTAGGCTACATTAAAATTTTAAGAATGATGAATGATACAAAGAAAACACATTTAATTTACCCTAAAACACACATAATCAGTTGCAGATTAAAATTCATGTTTTATGTACTATTCAACGTTACCTATGTTCCAACTAGCACTGCATACAGAGTCTTTCCTGTTATGCTACTTGATATTCTAAATTTGAATGGGAAAATATAAATGGTATGTTGTAGTATTAGGCATAAGAGGGAGGGAAATTTTACTTTGGACCATTTCTTAGCAGAGGATCTTCAAAATGAAAAAGTAAGGTTTTAAGTGCCCAGAAGAAAATATAGACTCCAAGATCTAGCCATTATCAGATGAAATCTCTCACATTTTCACCATCAAGCAGAAAAGTACCATTGCCTGCTTCCTGTAGTATTTGTGCCTCCTCCAACCACCAGTTATATCCCACCTAACAGGATTAAAAAGCATAGGGGCATACAGCCATTCTTTAAGGACAAAAAGAGTCTCTTATGAAAAAAAACAAGAAAATTAAACATCATCTCTGTGGTGTACATTTCCAAGCATAAGCACAAATTGTGACTCTGAGCCCAACATGCCATTCCTTCCATTACGGGGACCAGAAATACTCCTGTTTGGATTCTTAGAACTCTAACTTTTATGTACTTCACAGAAATATATTAAGAGAGTTTAGAGGTAAAGCACATAACCAGGATGTACAAAACAATCCAAACCCTATTTACAACAAAATAAACACCATTTTCAGATATCATATGCATTTAACTGAGACATGGGAAATGGAAGAGCCAATGTCAGATCACATTCTGAAAGATTTGGTGATGGGACTCTTCGATGGGTTTCAATAGAGACTCCAGGTACTTTGGTTTTGAAAATAGCAGAGCAATTTGAAGGGTTTCATCTTCTTGATGTATTTTCATAAAACTCTAGTCATGTGCATCTGCCTTTAATATTCTAGATGTAGACTGCTCTCACTTTGTGGTGGATGCAGTTGCCAACCCTATTCATAAAGGGAAAACAAGCAGACAAAAAGAACTGGTTAGGTTGTGTATTGGGAACTGTATCATCAGGCCCTGCTCCTCTATGCCTTCCTGGATGACATTAAGTGTAAGAACACAAGGAACATAAATAAGCAAAACAGAGAACAATACCTCCAACGATCTATATTCTATTTAAATCTTACTTCCCTTAATTATGAACTTTCTCATCAGTATTTCTGAATAATTGTAATTGTTTCCCCCCTAAGCTATCAACATGTAAACTTACAGATGGCACTAACCTCTCCAGCGCCTTTTTCATTGCTCTGAACTTCTGGTGCCTCTGGAGGAGTCTGGCTTATGGCTTTGTTTTGTCACTAATGAGTCTCCTTTTTTCTTCTTCTTTGCAGTAAAAATTTCTTCCTTCATCCTTTTCCCCCACCTCCCTGCTATGGTGTGTTAGTATTTTCAATAGTATGTACCACATCTTATGAATGCTACCCATATCCCCAGCAACGTCATTACTTATCAAATCAGATGATCCTCCAGAGGCCTCAGGATCAACTGGAGGAAAAGCACCTCCCCATGCACCTTGCATATCCCTGTCACCCATCACCTATCACAAACCCAACAATCAATTCAAGCTTGGTTATTTGATTAACTAAGCACCAAAGGAACACTCTGCCTTACCTGGTACTTTGCAGAGTTTGAAAATGTTAAAGAAGTGGTCGCTGCAGTCAAGCATTGTGTCCATTGAGGAGATAATGGTCACCATACATGAAAAAGCAACCACAGGGTTATATGAGATGAATTATTATATGCCATTGATAGAAAGGATAAAGGTAGTTAGTAGAGGAATTGGTAACTATTTCAGAGAAAGAGTTGTCACAGCTAGGATGGGTAGGAAAAGGTCGAAGATGAATTAAGTTGAGGTTGATGTTTTTTTTAAAACCATATATACAATTATTTCCTCCAGGGCTTCAAAAGCTGTCTTCAAATCACTTTAATATCCTTTGTAACTTGTTGCACTTATACTTGCTCATTTTTTTCCTTTCATTTCTATAGGTAGCATTCATTATAATATTTTTTTGAAAATGAGCATCTTAATCACAAATGATTAGAAAAATGAAATGATATATTATTTTATATATTCAGTGTTCCAAAACACAAAGAATTACTCTGTTGGTATTCTCTATGTTTTAGAATAATGTGGCATCTTACATTCCTTCCCCATTCTGCAAAGGAGACATGTAAATTCATGGGATCAGTGAATAGAGTCAGTCTTCTCCAAATATAAAAGTGATTATATCTAATGTATGAGAAACTGGTTGAAAATAACAGCCTCCCAATTCTCAAGTCTGTGAAATTACTTGTGAGATCACAATACTCCATGCAAATTTGGCTTCTATCTTTCAATTCATTCAAAATAATTCTTATCCAAGGGCCTACTTTTCCAAATTTACAAGAAGTACACAAACTAAAAGCAAACACACACACACACACACACACACAAATATACAGGTAGAGAAGCCAACTTATCTGTGATGATTGAGCCCAATAAAGAATTAACACCTGCCATCTTTCTTTTCTACATAACTCAACTATGTCTAATTTGCCTAAAGTGACACTGTGCGGTCAGCTTCATTTCAGTTTCATTTTGGAAATTCTAAATTCATAGGTCTGAAGTCTCTTGAACTTTCTTCATCTGTAGAACAAATTGCATTATAAAAGTAGCCCTTTCCAGTTCGCTGCCAGTTGCTAGCAGAGTGGTGGGGACTGGAAACCAAGAAAGTAAATCAACCTGCATTCTCTGTATGTCCAGTGGGTCAGAGGGGTCTAAGGGCTCCTTAGTGATTCCATCCCTCCCACCAAAAGAACTTTAAAATAAGAAATGAAACTCAATGAACTCACATTCAATTAATATTAGTCATATTATTAATCTGTGTCTGTGCAGGGCTTCTCAGGAGATAATTGACCTTGTCAGTGTTCCGAGCCTGCTCCATTGCTGTAGGATTTCTCTCTCCCATCATGCTTAATTATACTGCAATTAAAAACAAAAAAGAGGGATTATTTTTCCTGCTTAACCATGGAATGTCCACTTCCTTCCTGCATCCCTTCTCTTCTAAGAGAATGACAAAAAGTGGCTATCATGGATGTATCAATTAATAAAGTGAAACTAACGTCCCTGCTCCCCGGGGCATTACAAATGCACCTGTCTGCTGAACAGAGGACTGATGTCTCTTACGTGCCCAGACGCTCCCTTCTTTTTCTGAGTCTTTAAAGAAAACCTGGTTTTAATTGGACTGTGATATAGGCACAGGTGGAGAGCAGGGAATCTTATTGATTTGCTTTCATGTAAAAAAAAATGATGTTTGATGATATTTGATCATCTTGATATCAGTCTTGGTATCATTTCTCTTCTCAAATTTTCTTAAAGTCAGGTACTCTTTTTACTTTTGTTGCTACCTCACTGTGAACATAGGCCTTCAATTCCTAATTTAAAATTTTTTCTCATCCTGGAATTTGTTAGATGACCATTATGAGCACAGGATTAGTGAATTGCATGTGTCAAATTCCAAGACTGACAAAATGATTCCTAAGAATATTTTCAGATGAGGGCATCTGTGATTAATTTTTTGAATCACAGTTTATCTCTGGGATTAGATGAAGGATAGATCTTCAAATAATAAACCAACAACTCAGGTATGTGTCTTGGCACCTGCTACTGTATCTATCTTCAGGTAGGTACTATGAGGAATTTTGCCTCACAGCTTACAATGACAAAAAGGTCAACCCCGGGGGGGGGGGGACGACACAAACATGCACACGTACACACATATTTGATATTGGAATTTATGAATAAATATTTGCATTTGGGTCTGTGAACTTGCTCTTTTTGGATTGCGATATCAACAACAGAAACTAACCTGTAAATTTTTGTTTGATCATTTTATTATTAAACTTACCCATTCACATAGAGACTTTCAGCAAAAGCTGAAAGTAGGTGCCTGGGAAATCTTAATACTCTTAATTTGTCAACACCTGCATAGTTCCTATTTACTATCTACTGAAATAGTATAACTCTTTATGTGCTCCCTGTAGGGAAAGCAAGTTGAAAATGGAACAAGGAAGGCCATGGTGTTCAGCATGGTAGACCTTCCAAATTATGGCATTTCCAAAGATTTATAAGCTTTCAGTTATAGTTATGCTATAACTGAAAGTTATACTATAACTGAAAGCTCACTATAAATGTATAATCCACTTCCTATGTATATTAACTGAAAACAAAGATTATTGAATGGTAATAATTATCACTATAATCTGTTACTTTTGTCTTTACATGCAGGAATCTTTTTCCTGGTTATGGTTTGTGTGCACATAAAATATCTCATTTAACACAAAAGATATTTAGTGAATAACCCCTGTGTGAGCAATGCTATGATTTTTTTTCTGTTATTTTGGGTTTAACAAGTTTAAAATCAACATCTTTGATCACAATGTTTATTGAAAAAAAAAGAAATTAGGGTGATCTGTCACAGTATTGTTTCAGGAAGCAGTCTAGTAAAGACCAAACTGGGAAAGTAATGAGCTTAGCAGTTTTCTGACATGTATGGTGAAAATTGTGCCTTCAAACTGAGTTCTCAAAGTCAGCCTGTTCCACATCAAGAGGCCTGGACAACTCATGATGTAAGAGACCTTTGAGAGTCAAATAAACAATGCATAAAACTTAAAGTGATGTGGTTTCTGGGAGAGCAACTGCATCAAATATTCTTTTGTTTCACTGAAAAACATTTATTGAGTGTTCCCTATGTTTCAGATCCTTTTTTGGTTGCCCAGATTATATTATGAAAAAAAATAAAAATGTTCCATCATAAGGCTTATGTCCTAGTGAAGAAGTCAATAAGAGAATAAATAAAAAACTGCTTATTGGTTTCTAGGTCCTTTTGTCTATCCAACTGTTGCTTTCTAGATGTAGGCCAGGGCTATACTTCCAGATGCTCTATCTTTCTAGAGTCACTTCATGGGAAAATTACAAAAAAAAAAAAAAAAAAAAAAAAACTGAAAAAAAAAAAAAGAAAAGAAAAATAAAGCAAATGATTCTACAGTTTAGATAATTTGCAAAGAATATACGAAGGGTAGTGCAAACATACTTCCAAAATACAAAATAAAATGTTCAGATATCTGATTGCATGTACAAGATGATGAGTGCTTTATGGATAGTAAAAATGGAAATGGAGGGCTGGGGTTAGGATGCTTAGGATTAGATTCCTTATAATATGACTTAATGGAAATATAAATGTGCTTTAATGAAACAAGTTCACAGTAGGTTTACTCAATTGCCATGACAAAGTTCAAGGCATTTTCCAGTCTTTCAAATTGCATTTTTCAGATACAATTCAGAGAAAATTGGAGATGGGCAGATTTTTCCAGTTCACCTTATGCTGTTTGATCACCCCTCTTCCTGAAGCTGCAAACTGACATTGCTGCAGGCCCATATGTGTGCACACTGGAGATTGGTTCTGCTTCGCAGGTTGTTCTGGAAGGTCTACCATGCTGAACACTATGGCCTTCCTTGTTCCTTTTGCAACTTGCTTTCCCTACAGGGAGCTCATAAAGAGCTACTGCATCAGTGCTACTGAATCTAGTTATTTTTTATTGCCTCATTATTAGTATTATTGATTATTATGACTTAAAATTTATTGAGTGCAAACAATATGCTGTGTGCTATTAGAGGCAGCATCAGATGACCATGTACTTAACAGTTCTACAAAAGGCTTCTTGTACAGAGTTTCAGGCCATGGTACCCTCAACATGTCCTCCTGACAGGAAAATGCATGTGATCATTCCAAATTATGGCAGTTCCAAAGATTATGGTCGCAACAAGAATGTCACTGCTCTCTGGGAGATCCAGAGAAAGACATTCGTAGGATCTCATCTGCTTTCTCAGGTGATAAGACAAACAAAAGAAGGGAGAGCAAAATTATTCATGAGATTTGATATATGCTATTATATGCACTGTTTCAAAGTATTTTTTTATTTTAAAGGCACTGCTTAATGGTAAAATTTGGGGAAAAAAGTTATATTATTATGTTAGGAAAAAATAAGTTCATATCTACATATTTATTTTTTAAAGTGTAAACATATGTATACATACTCACATACACATTAAACAAGGTTACATACTTGTGTTTATTTTTTCACATATCTTTTTGTTTTGTACCTACTATTGTATTGCTAACTTTTTCTATTCAATTAACTATTCCTTGAAAACATGATATTAATAAGAATGCAATCATGTATCAAAATATAAATAATCAATCTCTTCCTATTAGAAACAGAAATTGTTCTCAAATTACATGCTGTAATAGATAAATCTCAGTTAAGCACCCTCATCTATCATGCCTTGCCTTTATGTATTGCATGTCCTATACTGAATTTCTGGAAGTGGAATAATGCAAAGACTTTTTTCTGTAAGAGAAGCTATATTTAATCTCTTTAAGGAGATAGCAGAGTATTACCCAACGTCTTTATCAGAATGTGTCATAGAATTTAAACAGTAGGACAAACCTTAGAATTCCACTGCCTTTCCATTCATTTCATAGGCATTCCAAAGAGAATCAGGAGACTCTTTGTGGGCAAACTGAGTCAAAGCCGAAGAGTTTCTATGTCCAGTTGTAAGGAGATTTCCCTCATGCCTGGATTTAGAACTCCATCCCAATTATTGCCTCCATGGAAGCTTCAGTAGATTAACTCACTTCTGATTCAGTTTTTATATCATTCATTCCTAGGTTGCTTCGAGAACTAAATAATGAGTTAAAAGTTAAAAACATTGTATACATTGGGAGCATTAGTTGATAGGAGGAGGAAATTAGTAATAGGATGCCATACTAAAGCATTAGTTATTATTTAGAAGTTGAGAGTGACTTTCTATCATGCAATCTCTTAAGTCAGACTGAAACACTGGACTCTGCATCTACTCTTGCACTTTTGTACATGATCTCTTTTGGTGAATTTTTAATGTATTCAGTGTCCTGACATTTTTATGCAAGTCTAAAATGACCCTTGCATATGAAAACTTAGAAGACTGCTTGACATATGGGTAAGTGTTCACAATATTTAGCAATTTTGAATATTGAGCAAGGCTTCTGACATGCACTCCAGTCCATTACCGCAAGAACTAAGATTACTACTGAGAAAGAAGAGTTCTCTGAAGATATTGCAACAGAAGGGTAAAAAGGTTAGCCAGATTCCCCTCCCATGGCCAAGTCAGCTGCACTTCCTGTCCCCTCTTTCACCCTTCCCTGTGATATCTTCATCTTTGTGTGTTCTCATTCTGTGTTCTGACTGCTGCATAAACAGTGCCATTGTTGTTATTATCAGTGTTCTGTTTCACTTTGCTTTCTTGGTTCTTTCTTGGTACAACCATTTACCCAAGAGTGTGACCTTGTTGTTGACTCAAATTTAGACATTATCCATATTCAGGAGTCATGAATTCTGTCTGAAATCTTTCCTGCAAAGGAAATCGAAATGATCAAAATGCATGTCCATGTAAGCCACATAGATATGAATCTTCCCTACTCCCTAGTGCCCACACACAATGCAGGTCAGGTCAATGGCTCAGTTAGTGTATGTGATTACCCAGGTATGGAGATAGATCTGAAAGTGTCAATGCCCCAAGACATTATCTGCCTTACTATAATCCCTCCTCTGTGCTGCCTCACCTGAACCTACCTCCTATCAATGCCCCATGGTTCCAGCCTTTGCTGATCTTTCACCTCATAAATATTCTTGCCTGACCTCTCTCTCCCATTGTTTCCTGGTCTTTCATTTTGTCAGAGTAGAACTGATTAACTAATTAGTAATAAGAAACTAGTGCCTAATAATATATTTACATTTTAATAAGGAACATGAATGACCTAACTAAAAAGGGTGTCTAATGATGGAGGGGAGACAAGTAGGAGAGAGATGTTTGAATAGAAAACCATCTTACTGCTTTCAAATTATGACCCTACCTGATTAAGCATGTGTTGCATAGAGTCAGAAGAAAAAAAAAATTAAGTTAGGATCTTTTAGAGACTCCAGGCTCCATGTAACACATACTTAATGAGGAAGAGCTGTATATTCTACCCTTTTCTGGCCACAGATACAGCAGGCACAAGACAGCAGCTGCTGGCATAGAGGGGTTCCTCATTGTAAGATTATGGCCTTCCCACCATCTCTAGATGAAGGGATTTTTGGAAATCAAGTTTGGAAACTTCCCACCTGTAATTCATATTATTTAAAGTCTGTTATCAACAATTTGAATGCTTAGGACTTTTTTATCATGCAAAATCTTGAGAATTTTCAGAGCATTTGAAAGAAAATATATATTCCTAAAAAAGAACCAACAATTTTTGTCCTTCAAAAAATCTTTTCCTGCTTTTATTTGCCTTCTACTCACATAGAACTAAGAGCTCTTAAATGAATATTTCCTGACTTTAAAATAGAAATCACATTTGTGTGGTGCCTCTCAGTCACAACCTGCGTGGATGAGAAAAGGGTTAACTGCTAGAGGAGGATGTTGGCTCTATATCACTCAATTACCCAAAAACTTATCTATTCAATAAACACACAAGAGCCAATACTCTTTTTAAATGAGATGAGTCATGACAGGTCTGGCTCTACCAGCTTTGGCATCTAACAACAACTGGAGTAGTCTAACTCTCTTTTATTTTCAGACACACAGGTAAAGGGGGCAAGACCTGGAGGAGCTTCTTCTGTGATGGACAGGATAGGGGAGCCATTCTCTTAGGATGAATATTCCAAAAGGAGACAGGGAACCCCTCCCACGCAATGCCACAAGCTTCCCAGCAGTTTCTAGAAGCCATGACTCAACCTAGTCTGATTTTGCTAAATACAGATGGCTTCCCACAACATTCTATTATGGTTCAGTGAAATAAATTTCTTAGGGTTCTCTTCATATTCCCATCCATTTGTTCAGCTTGCTCCATCTTAAGTTAAAAAGCTAGAAAGCGAGTAAGTTAGAAGCTAGTAAGAAGCTAATTATTTACTGAATGGTGAAAAGTAGATAACAAGATACAGACAAAAGCACATGAAATAGGTAAGGGATCTACACAGCTTGGGAAAGGCATTTTGGTGGGTGCTGTTGCAAAGTATTCAGTTCAAACATTATTTTCAAAAGTGATACAATTGTAAATGAAAACAATTGGGAGGAATTGAAATCAAACGAGGGTTATTTATACATTCTCCTTTCTTTGTGAAGAATAGGCAGAGAAGAGATTCACCAAAGTCTTACTACAGGGGTCATCTCTGAGAGTGGCCACTCAGGTTGGTCACCACTCACTTCAGTAGTGGTATTCCATGCATGTGTCACTTAACCATCCCATGGAAAAATGGGTCACAGCAGAGATTTTGCCTCCCCACAGGACTTAGATCAGTTCTGAAAATAAAGGGACTGCTAATTATTTCTTCACTAACATTTTAGTTCCAAAATACTTTCAACTACATTTTGTGTGTGTGTGTGTGTGTGTGTGTGTGTGTGCATGTGTTTTTCTTGCAATGACCAAGAACACAATGAGATCGATCTTCTGGGAAGATGAAGTTTTTGTTTTAAAAAATTAAGTAAATATTAGATACAGCTGATTAATCAGTTTGTTTATCCATTTTTCTTCCATCATTTGTGAATTTCTTTTGGCCAAAGAACCCAAATCTCCAATATCTTCCCCATAAAGTGATAAGGGAAGTGATTTATTGATCCTAACCAGGGTGAATTTGGGAAGAGGATACACTAAGTGATTAGAAATACGGACTTCTTTATTTGCCAGGTGTTGTGGTGTACTCCTGTAATTACAGAAGTTCAGAATTGTCTGTGTATTTTCATTTTGATGTTCATTATCAGTTTCATTGTACTCCAGAAAACACAACACACAAAAGAGAAACCACTTGTCTATGAAAGAGGTGTGTGTGTGTGTGTGTGTGTGTGTGTATTACTCCAAATTTGCTGTTTGATAGAAAATGTGGAATATATTTTAATAATGAAATTTTTAAGTATGTAACTCAATTTGAAACATTTCTGTGTTCTTTTCCTTTGATGTGTAAATGTATTTAATGCAGCAGAAATCAATATGTGTTTTTGTTTCTCTTAATTCAAACCTGGTTTTGATAATAGGATGTGTACTATTGTTCCTGAGTGTGTGTATGTCTTTATCTCTACATTAACAGGAGGTGCTGACTTCCAGAACATGCCCTCTGCAGATTATAGCCTCCAATTTCAGGAAGATTGTCTCCTCCAACATGTATCTATATGGAAGAACCTGAAGAAACATTTTGATATGTGGTCTTCAGAGTTTGAAAAAAGTATTTTCAGATATATGTATACACCCCCATGCACACACACACACACTACACACACACACACACACACACATCCTAGATATATCTATAGATATAGATATATACACACACATATATAAATGTGTATATATATATATGGTAGTATTTCATATTATATATCTAATACTAGGAGAATGGAGATATATGTTTTCACTAGTTAAATTCAATAGAATATGTGGCAATTGAAATTGTATAATTTGTTTGTTCTTAATACAAATCCTCCTCAAAAAAAAAACTCTTGCTAAATTAATCTTTATGTGCTTCATTTTGTTTAACCTATTGGTTCTTCTGAGTTGATTTTGCCAACACCTTTTGGAGGGCAGTTGGCAATGCCTGGAGACATGTTTATTTGAAATAAGTTAGGGGAATGGTAAAAGTGACATCCAGTGAATATTATCAGGGATTATGTTAAGATTCTACAACAATGTACTAAATTCAGTGTCCCCCCCTCTAACAAACCCTTATGGAGGCAGAGTCAATAGTACTAAGGTCCAGAAACCCCTGTTCCATATGTTTGATCAGGGAAGCTTCAGCTCCAGGCGGACATTGTTTTGTCTCTGTTCAGTCTATACTTCCTTCACCTTTTCATTCAATTATGAAACAAACCTTGTGTGAACAATGATTAGGGCTCAGACACTAAACCATGGGTGTGGAGTGTGTATGTGTGCACATGCACATACATGAAAGAGACAGAGAGACCAAGAGACAGAGACTGTCAGAGAGAGATATTGAGCTTCCATTTCTGTTTGGGTTTATAGACAAAATCTGTTTTCAGCTTTCCATTTTTATACTTTACTCCAGATCGTCAAGCTGTGTTCTGGTCTATCAGTTGTCTAATATCCCCTCCCACACACATTACCACACGTGCCATATACTTACATATCTTTGAATCCCTTAATTTTTAACCCAACATTTAAAAAACGCATAAAAATTTGCCACATTGAAAAGATTCTCAGAAGATGGTAGAGATTCCTAACGTCTTTTTTTATCTCTAGAATTCTGTCTCTCCATCTAAACAATAATTGTGCTGGCCTAATACTTATAATGTAACTACTTTGGATCTTTAAAGTCTATTGAATATTTCAGCTTTCACAGAAAAGTTGATACAGTAAATTGTGGAAAATTTTAGATTAACCAAGCCCTTAGCACAGACATAGCTATTCATCCGTCACATAAGGAAGCAGGGAGCCATTGTTATAACACATTCTCCCATGGATACAAGGTTTTCATCCCTTTGCCTGAAGTGACTTCTAGTGGTATTTAAAAGAATGATACCCTCTCCATCCACCCTTCCATTTTCTCATTCCCTTCCTTTGAGAGCCAGAAATTAACGACTCGGACACAAAAGAGTATCTCATTATAAGGTGAAAATTACAGTGACTGTGAACATGCAGGGAAAGTTTCAGGCGCAGAAGACTTGAGAAAATGAATCTGCATCCTTCTGGTTTATTCTTGGCACAGAGGCAACAAACAACAATTTATCACAAATAAATTTATAGTCAATAAATAGTAAAACAGTTTAGAGTAAACAAATACAACAACAACAAGAAGCAATCCCTGGTAAAGAGGAAGAATCTAATTTTCAGAGGTCAAATGTCAATTTTTTTCAACAAAGCATCCACAGTTACGAAGCAGAAGGAAAGTGTGGTCCATTTAAAGGAAAAAAAAAATCAATAGAAACTGTTCCTTGAAAAGACATGTGGCAAATCTACTAGATAAAGACTTTTCAACAATTGTCATAAAGATGCTCAAAAAAACAAAAGATATAGAGAAAGTCAAGAAAATAATGTAAAGGCAAAATGTAAATACTTTAAAAACAGAAAACATAAAATAGAAACAAAAATATTCTGGAGCTTTAACACTTTTAGCAAGTGATATTAAAATTCACTAAACACACTCAAAGGTACATTTGATCAGGAAAAAAACAATTAGCAAATTTGAAGAAAATACAATGAAAATGCTAGAATCTGAGAAACAAAAGATAAAACATTGAAAAAAAGTAAACAGAATGTAAGGGACCTTGGAGACACTATCAAGGAAACCAACTTATGCATTAAGGGAATTCCAGGAAGGGATGAGAGAGAGAAAGAGGCAGTGAGGCTATGTGAAAAAAATAGTAGTTATAGAATTTCCAAATTTGATGAAATAAATAAGCATAAAAATCTAAGTACCACAACAAATTCCATATAAAAGAAATACAGAGAGGATATAACATAGGTAAATTTCTGGAAGACATTGAATTTTCAATGAAGGAAGAGAGTAATGGTTTATTATATGTATGGTGTCCTCAATAAGATTAGGAGTGTTTTCTCATCAGAAAAATTTAAAAACAAATGAGTAGACCAATACATTACACATGCTAAAAGAAAAAAAAAAGAAAGAAATTTGTCAGACAAGAATTTCATATCAAATAATTCATCCTTCAAGAATAAGTGAGATAATAAGACATCCCATATAAAGAAAAGCTGAAGGGTTTAATTTGATTAGATTTTCCCCACAAGATTTCTTTAAGAAAGTCCAGCAATCCCAATGAAAGGGAAAGAATACAAGATGACAAATTGAAACTGTATGAAGAAAGACAGATCTCAAAAAGATAAATACTTAAGCAAATATAAAAGCTATTGTTACCGTAATCTTGGATTTTTAATCCTAAAGTTTTAATGTAATTTGAGAAATTAATGTATGGAAAATAAATTTTAGTTGATTTTCAGGGAAGATAATATATAAAAATATGATTTTATCACAATAATGGAAAGGGGTGGGGATAGATATAAAGCAGCATGCATTTTTATGTTATTGAAATTAGGTTGGTATAAATCCAAATAGGAATGCTATAACTTAGGATATTAAATGTGACTCCTATGATAACCACAAAGAAAAATTGCTCTAAAATTGTTTTCAAAAGTAAATAAGAAAATAATTTAATCATATCATTATAGATTATATGCTAATTTCAAAAATAATAATCCAACAAATTAGGGACAACAGGCTATATATTTTATAGAAAATATTAGAAAAATGATTTAACTCTTTCCTGAGTAGTAATTAAATGTGCATGGATTAAGCTTGTCAATGAAAATCAATTTTTTAAAAAATGGTCCAATTTGATCCTGTCCATCAGAGACTCATTTTAGGAGTAAAGAGACACATATTTTTGAATAAAATATTTGGAAATAAGCTATCTAGGTAAAGCATAACCAAAAGAGAGCAGTGGTGGCTATACTAATATCAAATAGAATAGACAATTCACAAAAGTTTATGACATAAAACTACATTATATATTAATAAAAGTCTTAATACAACATGAATATATAACAATTATGAATATTTACATGCATAATGACAGATCATTCAGATTTATCAAGAAAAACTTAACAGAACTAAAAAGAGAAATAGTTGTACAATAATAGATAGAGGCTTTAATACCTTATGATTAATAATGTATAAACCAACCAAAGAGAAGAAAAGTAAAGAGGAGACAATACAATAAACCAATCCTACCTAAAAACTTATACTGAACACTCTTCCCCAAAATACATTATGCACCTTCTCAAGTTCTCATAGAATATTTTGCAGAAAATACCATACATTTGGCCAAAATTGATTTAGAAAGGTATTTACCATACAAAGTAGCTACTATGACCAAAACAAAAGGAAATGAGAAATCAATTGCAAAAGTAAAAAGGAAGTCTTATGGTATAGCTTGATGGTAGAGCATTTGCCTAGGACGAGCAAGGCCCTTGATTGGACCCCTGGCACAGAAAGAAGGAGAAGAAGGAAGAGGAAGAGGAGGAGGAGGAACCAATTGTTGTTTCTAATGTGTGGGGAAATGAAAAAGCACATTCTTCAGCAGCCAATAGACCAAGAAGTGATCACACCAAAACAAAACAAAACCAAAGCAAACACACAACATAATAATCTGTGATAGTTTTTAAAAAGTGATTTCAGCAAGGTGAAAGAACACGAAGTAAATATAAAATAATTAGATGCATTTCAATATATTAACAGTGAACAATATGAAAAGGAAGTTATGAAAACAGTACTATTCATAATAGCATAAATAAACTTCACCAAAGAGTTGAAACACGTACATAACAATAACTGCAAATGTTTCTAACAGAAATTAGAGAAGACATTGATCAACAGAATCACATATGATGTCCATGGATTATAAGATTAGGTACTAATGTAACAATAATACCAAAATACATCTATAGATTTTATACAATTACTATCAAAATCATAATGATAATTTTTTGCAGAAGTTGAAAATATATACTCAGAGTATGAAACCTCAAGAGTCCTGAATAGCCAAAACAATCTTGAAAATAAAGAACAAAGACAGAAGATTCAAATTTCCATATTTCAAAACCTTACTCTAAAGCTGCTATAATCTCAACAGTGTGGTTCCACTATAAAGAAAGATGTATAGTCCTATGGAAAGCAGCCCAGAAATAAATTCTCATACATACAGGATATGGAGAAAAAGTTACACTCATACTTTGTTGGTGGGATTGCAAATTAGTACAACCACTTTGGAAAACAGTATGGAAATGCCTCAAAAGATTAGGAATGGTACCACCATATGACCTAGCTATCCCACTTCTTATTCTAAAGAACTAAAATTAGCATGCTATAGTGATAAAGGCACATAAATATTTTTAACTGTTTAATTCACAATAGCAATTTATGGAACCAGTCTAGGGGCCCATTAACAGATGAATGGATATAGAAAGTGTGGTAGAAATATACAATGGAGTTTTACTCAACTATAAAGAAGAATGAAATTATGGCATTTGCCAGTAAAAGGATAGAATTGGGGACCATAATGCTAAATGAAGTAAGTCAGACTCAGAAAGTAATGTCACTTTCTCTCCTATGTCACAACTAGAGCAAAAAGAAGGGAAAAAAGGATGTGCAGGGAGGCTCATGTGAAAACAGGGTAGATCAGTAAAGGAAGAGGGTTAACAGGGAGGGAAAAGTGATGGAAAAAGAGAAGAACTGTAGAATTAAAATGATAAAATTATGCTACACATAAAGATATTAATATGCCACAGTGAATCCCACTTTTAGGTATATCTGTAAACCACCTAAAAACAATTAATAAATAGAAGACCAGTAGAGCAAAGGAAGGGAACCAGAGAGAGGGAGGAATAGAGGAAAAGGGAATGCACTCAGAACTGAAATGAAGCAAATTGTATTCCATGCATGTGTGAGCATGTCAAAATGAACCCCGCTATTATGTATAATTATAATTCACTAAAAAAACACATATTTTAAGAAAAGAATATTCTTCTTTGCTGTGCATGAAAAAATGGAAATGACTCGGTATAATTGTAATCAAAAGAATAGAAGAAATATTTGCAAAGCATATAGCTGATAAGACATTGACATCTAGATTATGTGAAGAACTCCTACAACTCAACAACAAAAGACAATATGATTCGAAAAGGAACAAAGGATTTCAGTAGATCCTGCTGCAAGGAAGATATACATATGAAAATCACATGAAAATCACATGAAAAAAATTCCCAACATCACTAAATATTAGGAAAATACAAATCCAAATTCCAATAATATATATCATAGCTATCATAGCAATTAAACATGAAATAACACATGTTGGCAAGGATGTGAAGAAATTGCAACACTTGTACAATTTTGTTGGGATGGTAACATGGTATAATCACTGTGGCAATATTATGTGAGTTCTCAGAAACTTAAACATAAAATTACCACATGATTTAGCAATTCTACTTCTGAGTATATAGTCAAAAGAATTGAAAGAAGGGGATTCAAAAATTTATATACCCATATTCATACCAGGATTAATTATATCAGCTAAAATGTGAATCTATTGATTGCTGGGGGCAGGAAAATAAAAGCAAAGTGTGACACACACACACACACACACACACACACACTCACACATGCAATGGTATCCTTAAAAATGAAAGGAAGTTCTGACATATGTTACAACATCAGTGAACCTCACAGACAATTATGGTGGATAAAATAAACCAAACACAAAAGGCAAATACTCTGTAATTTACTTACAAAGTAACTTAGAGTAATCAAGTTGTAAAGACAGAGAGTGAAATAGTATTTCCCAGTGGGCAGGAATAGGATAAATGCAGAAATACTGTGTGATGAGCATAGAGCTTCAATTTTACCAGATGTAAAGAGTTACAGATATGGATGGTGTTGATGATTGCACAATATTATGAATACATTTTCTATCACTGAACAGTACATGTAAACCATTTTAACACAAAAATGGAAATGATTGGCAAGCCCTTGATTAAAATTTATTTTGAATAAATGCTGCACTCATTATTTCCCAAATGCATTTCTTGATTTTTTTATATTCTTTTATACATGTGAATTTTATCTCACCAATTAGATTGTAAACTTCTGAAAATAGCAGTGAAATCTATGAGATTTTATAGCCTTCAGGTTAACTACCTTGTTGTTTTGAAAATATAGTGGGTTTATTAATTTCATAAAATAATGATATTTAAAATTTATAAAGAGCGTACTAAGTCCAAATGCTGAAACATTTTATATACAGTCTCCTATTTAATGATATAAAAATATTATGAGATATTAATCATGCATTTAACAGATGCAGAAACTGAAATAAAGAGAAGTCCATAGTTTTGTCAATTTGGTATAGGATGTGGATTCAACTCTGTCCAATGGCAGAGTCAAATTCTAAGCCATGATGATACTTTTAACAGTGACAATCGCAATGACAGGAGTTGAGGTAGGCTCATAATTATAAATATATGAGGTTTTACTCTCTGGAACATTTACTGCAAATGTTCCAACCCTATTTGGAAAAAAGGGAATCTGTGCATGCAGCAAAGTGAAAAATCTTGATGTCAAAGAAAGATTCTGAATTATCTGTATGTGGCCTAAATGCAATCAAATGTCCACGAAGTGATAGGGCACAGGAAGTTTGGACATGTAGATTGAAGAGGAGCTGGCAATACAACTACAGTGTCAGAACTGGAATTTTGCAGGCATGAATTTTGTTACAAGAGTTGTAGGCCAGAGACCTGACTCTGGGGGTCCACCAGACTATAAAGAGTCATCTACCATCTTGAAAGCCAAGAAGAGAGAAATGAGGGTGATGAAGTGAGAAGGGAAGTTGTTGTACAGTGTGGCCACACTGCGAAGAAACACGTACTGTTTCTTCAGGTACTGACAAGAGCTTTGGGGTTATATATAGAAGAAACAACACAGTAGCTGGGGGCTTGCAGAGCTGGTGGTCATGATCAGGACATGCTCTGGTTGACCATTATTTCAGGATCATTCATGCACAGTTTTGTTGGTGATAAAAACGTTGCTGCTATGTGGGGGGGTCCACAAGATATTTGTGAATCAGATCTTTTGTTCCTGTAATCCAAGGTGACTGTAAGAATAAGTTTGAGAAAGAACTAGTAAGAAAGGCAAGATGGAGTTAAATCAACAACTTTGTCTTCCTTTATGTTTGTTAGGGAAATAATTGATAACTTTTAGGCTCCACTCCGGTGGTTTACAATAGAATATGGTGAAAGCTAGAGGTGGAGAATCTGTTGATTATGATGTTCCTGTAAACCTTAAAAATAACTATTCTTACATTGGTATCTTCATCCTCAGACTGGGAGGATTACTAGTTTTAGAACAAATGATTAACATGTCTATGTTTAGAATTGAGCAGGAATCCAACCCCAAGTGTTAATGTATCAAAAGGAGCCAGATGCATTTTGAAGGCAGAATTGCCAAGCTTTGTATATTGCTTTTAGATATACACTGGACATTTGCAGGCCCAAGTAAAGAGAAGCGGTCTCTAAGTATTTGCGAGTAGATCATGAAATTCTTTTCCCACCATGAGTTGAAAGAAGCAAGAACAGGATGCTGCCCTAGAAATTTCAGAGTTCATGTGTCCTTTATGATACCTTGATTTTGGACCAGTGATACAAATTTTGGGTTCATGGCTGCTAGAATAGCCAGAGAACATATTTATTTTAGGCCACCAACTATTTGGTATTTTTTTTTTTACATCGGTCACAAAATTTAGATATAGCTGTCACCTATTAAATGTCTGCTTTGTATTTGTTCAACAAATCATAAGAATGATTAAGAATTCAATGCCCAGGCTGTAAATTTTCAGATGTTTTAGGAAAGTCAGTAAAATCCATAGATTTTAATTTTTGTAGTTAGTATTACATGTGTTTTACTTCCAAATGTGAAAAGCTTCCTAAATGTAGAGTGTACCTTATCATCCATTCATATTTAATTTTTTCTACCTCTGTACATTCAAATCCATTCAGTGTCCACAAAAGAGGATTCATGCCTTCCTACATTTGCCCTTTAAGCAATACCTCTTTTTATGTGTCTCTATTTCAACAGTTTATAATATTCTTTTTAATTCTAGTATTTTTATTTGTCATAAGATCCACATTCATTCTAAAATTTTCAGTAACATTTCAAATATGAACATATGTATTTGGCACACACTAAAAGCAAGAGACTATGCAACCTCCCCTTGTAATCCAAGAATACACAGACTTTATCCCTAGGAATTTTTATAATATGCATATAAAAATATAGGCTAAGCAGATAGTAATATGAAGTTACGCTTCACAGCCACTATGTGATAATTAGCAAGTGAGTTACAGGCATCAAATAGAATAACATTTAAAGAAAGGGAAGACCACCGAAATAAAATACCCTCTATCTTTTCGAGCCTTTCCTTAATGGGAATTCTGAACACTGTCTTCAAATGGCAATATCCCCACTGTCTTGATAATTATGTTCCTGTGATGACTTTGATGCATGTGTACGTCCACTGATTCTTAGAACTACTCAATTTCTATATATGTTTTCAATTTGAAGTTATATAACCAAAGCTATTCCAGAACTTAACCTTTCTTTAAATAATTGCCTTGCAGAGTCCAATTCAGAACTCTGGATATAGCTTCTTTTCTTCATATTCCCTATATCCAGTATGTATATTCACATAACTTAAAAAAGCCTCTCAAACATTGAAACTTTTGCATAATTAAATGATGGCAACATATCTTGCCAGTAATAACAACAGAACAATTTGGTGACCCATTTGCTTTCCATATAGAATTAAAAGTAGCAAATCCTGCTCACAAGAGCTGAGTCTTGCTGATAAAGGAGGATTCATTAAGAATTATTTAGCCACACTCATAATGGAAGCCGTGCAGAGGAACAGCTTAAGAGAAAAAGGTTTTAACAGGCCAGCAAACATCTTAAGAGGAAAAATTCCTCTGCATAGCAAAAGAAAGAAAGAAAAAAGAAAAAAAAAAGAAAGAAAAAGAAAAAAGCTACACTTCAGTGAAATCTTCAAGCAACCAGGTAGAATTTCAATAGTATTTTCCTGAATAGGAATCAGTGGTCTCCTTCAGTGGTGTTTACCTCATCATTTAGATATGAAAGCCACCTTTCTGAGCTAGCCATGTGAAGGAGAAACAGAGATGGCAGAAGCCAGGCAAAGTACAAAGAAGCAACAGGAAACTCTTTAAGGAATAAAAGCACTCAATTGACCAGGTAAAAGAGAAATGAGTGCCAGGTGAGTAGAAAGAGCAAGGAGGTGTATGTCTATGTGTGTATCTACATGGTGGAAGGACTGGAGCCATTACTACCTTCCTCAAATATACCTCTCTCCCTTATCCCATTGGGACTTGTAACTGTACTAATTGTATCCTATATTGTTTTGCACCCTCCCTACCCCAGGCTATTGATTTAGGCAATTCTTTTTCTGTTATCCACATATGGTAAGAGTTTTTATAGGTCTTACATAATTGTAGAGAGAATTATATCTTATCTTCATAAGTCAACATCTATAATCCTTAAAGCAAGACATCATTCATTCATTCTTTTAAAATTACATATTGAATGATGATTGTGTGTCAGAATTTTACTAAAAAGTTTAGTAAGATACTCAGAGATCACACAGTCTACTGAAGGAGAGGGAAAACACTCATGATTTTAATATAGAATAGTCACATAGAAATTGAGAAATTTTGAAGTTTCAATTTTTTTTAGCCCATTGATATGGATTAACAACTAGTTAAAAATTTCTCTATCTTTTTTTCACAAGAGGTATGACTTTTCAGAGCAAGAGAAAAGCTTGAAAAATTTGAGTGCAAAACTGAGTGGATTTTATGGTTAAATGAGAAAATAAAAGAATAAAAGAAGTAAAGGATTGGATATGGAAGACTTTTTAGTTTATAAATGAGTTATAATTGCCAGATCCTAAAATGTACATATTTAAATATATATAATTGGCTTAGTTTTGATTTACATATGTACCTGTAAATGTCACCCCAATCAAAATAATAAACATATCTGTCATCCCCCAAAGATTCCTTTCAGTCTTTCTAGTGCTTCCCTCCTAATTATCTTCATGACATCATTGATCTGTTTTCTATTTACTACAGATTAGTTTGCAGTTAGATCTTTTCTTAAACTCTGTACTCTTTATTAAAAAGAGCATATATATTTTGATATTTACCTGTGTTTTATGTGTTCTTTCCATTTTATTGCTGAGTCATATCAGCATTTCCCTTTATACAATTCAAATTTCAAAAATCTGTTTGCATATTGAGATTGTCTCCAGATATTGCTGATTACAAGTAGACCTACTAGGAACATCCCTCTCCAAGGCTTCCTATGTCCATACTCTACCCTTCAACTTTGTATGCATGAATAAATATCTGCAGATATGGACTATTTTGATAATTTCAAAGATCAAGCTTTAACTTTGCCTTTTTTTTTATTTCTGTCTCTCTCTTTCCTTTTTTTTTTTTTTTTTTTTTGTTTATTTTTCTTTCTTTCCATTGCTGGATATTAAACCCAAGGCCTTATGCATGCATGTCAAGTGCTCTACAACTGAACTACATGCCTGGCCTGTTTTTGTCAGATTTTTAACTACTTAAGTTTTGTTATTGTAAATCTCATTTTTAAATTTGAAATTTCCAATTTTTTTTGCTTGTGTGTAGACATGCCATTGATTTGTGTATATTGATCTTCAATGCTGTAACCTTGTTAAGCTAACTTACTAGCCTCGCATACCACTCCAGATACTGTGGAGACAGTCACATTGTCTATGAAAAAGACAATTTCAGTTCCTCCTTTCCAGTTTTCATGGCTTTTATTTTCTCCATGTCACTGAGTAGAAAGTTTAGTATAATGTGGAAGAAAAGTGGTGAGAGTAGGCGCCCTTGTGTCACTATGATCTTAGGGAAAGTCATCAGTCTGTCAACCATTATCTATGACATTAACTGTATTTTTTTCCTCAATATATATATATTTTTTTTTTAAATTGAGGGTGCTCCTTTTGTCCCTAACTTGCCAAGGACTTTTAACAGGAATGGATACTGGATTTTGCAAAATGCTTGTCCTGTGTCTATTCACATGATCACAGGTACTTTTTTTTTCTCTTAGTAATAATTAATTGCAGATTGGACTGTCTGCTTTTCTGGGATAAAACCCATATTCACTAGGTGTTCCATATCTGTGGTTTCCTCATTCACATGTTCCACCAACAATGGATCAAAAACATTTCAAATAAAATTGCATGTAAACATGAGCAGACCTTTTTCCTTGTCTTTATTTCCTAAACACTAAAATATGACAACTGTATATTTAGAATTTATGCTGTTGTAGGTATTATAAGTAATCTAGAGAAAACTTAATGTATATAGGAGGATGTTCATAGGTTGTATACAGATAACGTGACATTCTAACATTTGTTTGTAAAATCCCCAGTATGTGGGTATTTTGTTACAACAGACCACAGTGACTAAGACAGATACACTTTTATTCTTGTTACAGGATAGTTGAATAGATCTATAATTGGTTCTTTAATTAAATATTTCTCTCATGATTTTCTCATGATCTTTCTCTTAAAGTGTTTTGAGTTGTATTAATTAAAGAATATGACAACATGCAGTTTCTCCTCTTTATTACATTCACATATGATCCTATTTCTGTTTTTGAACTCACAGCACTACACATTATGCTTATATATTGTAGCATAATATTTATCCTTTCATATATTTTCTTGCCATCCTTTAAAGCTGAACTTAATGGCTACCTTCATTAAGGTTTCTGTACTAGAGCGTCACATACGTATTATTTCAACAGGTTCTGTTTAGGTTAGAATCATAGAGTCAAACAGAATCATCTCCTTTGCCTGTATGTTTTGCAGAGAGTGTAAGGCTATTGAGAAAAAATATTATGCCTTTTACTTCTTTTGTAGAACAGCTCTGGGCTTCTGTTGAAGTGAATTCAATTCAGTTTCTGAATGGAGTGTATGTCTGTGCAGAGTTATAAAACCTGATTCTTATTTCAATTCTTTTACTAAATAACTGTATGATCTTGGGTAACTCATTTTCAAACCTTTCTATGAAACGAACTCATTAAATCAGATTATCTCCAAGGTCTCTTTAAGCTCTGCAATGGTATAATTTTCACTGTAAATATTAGGTAGTAACAGAGGAGTAAAATCATATGGCATCCTTTCTATATTGAGCTCCTCTCTTGCTCTGAAATTCTTAAAGAATATTCATCAGCATACTCAAAGCTGAAAACCCATGGTTTTTATGTTGAATATTTAGAAGTTTATTATAGATAAATAGCCCCAAACTGGTAAGCTTATTTGAAACTCTAGGAACTACTAGTAGCTAAACCTCTTGGGTTTGCAAAATTGGGCAGTAAATTGTATGACAAGGGGTTTTCTCCTGAGATTTCCTATGTTTGCTGCTTCTGGCAGGTTGGAATTAGAGTGAGAAAAGCCAGTTTTGTGATATCTTGTTACTGTTGCTCCCAGGTGGAGTTCATAAGTGTAGACACAATGACAAAGGTGATGAAAACATAATAACAACAAAAGAAGAATTTAATCAAATTTTATCAGCTCTGTAAAAGCTTCCAAGCCTAGCTCCTCTGTTGGCTATATTTATTTGTATATTGCATTTATGAAATGAACTTTCTCCTTGGGGAGAAAGAGGGAATTACATAATTACAAGTTGGAAATGACTAGATCTGTAACAGGAAAGCAAAGTATGATCTTGGATTCTAAGTGTAGGCAAAACGTAGTATTAAAGGGTATATAATCAGCTTCTTTTTGTTAAAATCCTGAATATAGGGCAGCAAAATTATCTGAAGTCTTCATTTATCATTCTGCCATGCTTATTAATGTCAATTTTTATTACTTTCTCTCAATTCAGTCTTTTTCTGACACCCTCAGCTCAACCTGCTTGTACTTTCCATTCAAGACTTCACCTTTCTTCTCTAACCTGGTGAAACAAAAAACTGTTCCCTTTCCTGAAGGGGTTCTTATGATCCAGTGGTTGCTCTAGGCGTCTTCAAATGCTCATTCCTCAGATGATGCTATATCCATATCTATGTCTTTATGTTGACCAATACAAAAGATGAGACTTTTATATTAGTCTGTATACCTGTGCCCATCATAGGAATAAGCTTTTTTTGTCTTTATTTTCCCCCAGAAATGATGCCTAGTTCTACATCATCTTGGTGACAATTTTAGCAGCAAGATCTTCTCAATACTTTCTTTAGATTGCTATTCTAAATATCACTAGTACAAATCCTCTGCCTGTGTGATCTGTTTACCTGGAAAAATTACCTTTCCCCTCCCTCCTATGTCTAACCTGAAATAGCTTAGCTATTCAGCTATTTCCTCCTGCCCCTTCCTTTTCTGAGTGACAAATTTTGTTCTTGGTCCTAATGAACACTCCTTTTCTTTATGGACTTTCCTGTGTTGATTAATGTATCCATTGTGCTTTGGACCCAAGAAAGAAATTGCAATTTTTATCATTTCTATGTATTATGCCTGTTGTGGTCTCTGTTCACTGGGAAATCATTTCCTATGGCATAGCTATCTCAGTCATTTCACTTCTGCAAGTTCAAGTATGTAGTTTATAGTATATCAATTTTAGAACTTTAAGTATATGTATATTTTACTTTAGTTCATGTTTATAAACTTTCCAATGAAAATCAGTAACTCTTGAGAGCTGGGGTTATATTTTCTATCTTTCCTATCATCCTATTCTATCTAGCATGCCAACAGTGCTTAGTAAAAAGTCCCAATGTAACTTTTCAACATGAAACATATGAATGATTTAATGTAAGTTATAGATTTTACTTTGAATATATAGTGCAGTATATTTATCCTCACTTCAGATCAACAAATATTTATTGAGCAACTAACATAGTGTCTTATACATTGTAAACTTTCAATAAATATTTAGGCATAGAATATTAGCAATTTATCTGTATAGTAAATGAAGCCCTAGCAGGAGAGAAGGAAATAAATAACTTTAAAACATTTTCTGGTTTATTAACTTCAATATTCTATATTTTGGTTTTTGAGTGGATTATATTAAAATACAGCAGAATCTCATTTGAGAAGCTGATACAATGTTCTATTGCCAGGCACTCCATTGAACTTGAAATCACCAGAGAAAATAGGGAGTAAGGCGTCTGTGTGAGGCTTACTTACCTTTCTTCATCCTCTTTTAGCCATTGATGGGACATTTATTGAGGAAAGCCTCCAAAAGAGGTTTTAGTGAATCTGAATTTGAAGGCATTTGATACAGATCCATGGTGGTGGAGTGGGTATAAAGGACATGTGTAGTGGTTATTTCATCATGCAGAATATGTACATTTTTTTAAGTGAAGATTAAGAGAAGTCCTTGAATAAAATACATTGATGACAAATAATGTATGGAAAGATGTTCAGTCTCATTAGTCATTAGGGTAATTAAAAATAATATCAAAATGGCATACCACCATGACATACCAGTGTAAGGCATATAGAATTTATAATATAAAAAGAAAGAAAATCTAACAATAGAAAAGGCTGACGAGGATACAGAGCAACAGGACCCTGCTAGTAGGATTACAGAATGGTACAATCATTTTGGAAGATGATTTTTTAAAAGTTGAATTACAATTACATATGACCATAAAATATTACTCGTAAATATTTACCCAAGAGAAACGAAAACTTATGGTAACACAAAAACCTATTCATAAATGATTATAGCAAATTTATTTTTAACTTTCCAAAACTGGAAACAGCAAAGTATCTATGGTCCATCCCTACAATGGAATGCTACTCTGACAAAAAGAAACTGCCTACTGATAAACTCAGAATTACAGATGGATCTCAAATGCATATATTAAGAAAGAAGCCTGACTCCAAATGCTAAACACGGTGTATGATATCATTTATATTATATCATGAAAATGTCCAAGTTATAGAACCAAAAACAGTCCAGTGGTTGCCAGACAGCAGGCTAGAGAGATGGATTGTACTATAAGGTCACATAAATAGAAAATCATTTAGGTTAATGCATCTATGCAGTTTCTCAACTGTGTGGTTTCATGACTAGATGTATTAGTGAAAACTCAGAAATACAGGAGTATCCCTTTATCTGTGATTTCTCTTTCCATTATTTCTGTTACCTACAGTCAACTACAACCCAAACATTTTAAATAGAAAAGCTGGAAATAATATTTTCAAATAATTTTCACAGCATATTATTTAATTGCTGCATTTTATTACTAATTAATATTAATCTCTGTGCTTAATTTATAAATTAAATTTTGTCATTGGTATATATGTATAGGAAAAAAACATACAGAGTTTAGTGCTATGTGTGATTTTAGATATTCACGGGTACCTTGTGGATGAAAAGAGATTACTGTATATGCTAAAAAGGTTGCATTTTGGGGTGTGTGTGTGTGTGGGGGGTGTGTTTATGATATGAACACTTGGAATTCTTGTAAGAAAAATCATGGACGTTCATCAATGAAACCAAGTCAACCTTGGATCCAGAGACAGGTAAGCACAAGCCCAAGCTGAAACTAGTTTAAAATGTATTTATGTGTTCACAAATATAATATAAAAGTAATTATACAGATAATTATTTATATATTACAAATATTTATATAGTATTAATATATATGTTAATATCGTATCAAGTATAAATAAACACACACACATGCAAAGAACATCAGTTGTACTGCAGAAGTCTCTCTACTTTGTCATTCAAAACAGTAAGTATTAGGGGACTGGAGGTGAAGGGTATATTGTGTTTTCTTGTGTCAGGCATGGGACATAGCAGTGTTTCCCACTCAAAATATCCCCTTAGGATATTCATTTTTTCAGTAGTGCTTTCTTTCTCTAAAAAGTGTTCTGAGCCCTTATATACAGAAGAACTACTCCATCCTATTTGGACACATATTTACTAGATGGTTTGTTTTCGTGCAGGAATAATATTTTTACATTGGTACTATTATCTCCATTTTACAGATGAGGAAACTGGGTCTCAGGTAAACATATTAACTTTTTCAAAGGACTCAACCTTAGATATCAGAGCTATACAAAAAATGGAAGGTTTTTTTTTAAAAAGTTGAGGAATAAAATTCTCATTTAAAGAATCTTATTCATAAAACTGTTAGTTACAATTACCTACTGACCATATCATTCCTGTTTTTTATTTATAACAACAGTGAAGGAAGCAACAACATTTAAATTACCCTTAGTCACCTCAATATAATTTTATATTATTTTCTTCCTTCATTTTATACCTTGACTCCTGTTCTCAAAATCAATACACTTAAATATTTTACTGTACTATAAAAATTATTTTTTGACTTTTTTTTTGTTATCCAAGGAAATAAAATGTATTTTTTTTCAAGCTGAGGCACCCAGTTCATACTTACTGATAGTTCACAAATTCTAGACTTCAGGAATAAATTGAAACATAATTCTTATCCACAAAGCATTTATGGTCTATTGGAAAAAAAAATATTTGTCCATATAATAGAGTTGGAAGTTTGTTATAATGGGCAAATTCTTTGTGATACAGCATAATCAAGGATACTGGCATAATGCAAAGAAACAATTAAAAGAGAGGTTGAAGAAATGTTGTCACAGAAGTAGAAAATAACAGAGAACTGCACATCATTCACTGATTCATACAATTTAATCAATCTGAAGTAATACGTGTGCTTAACCATTTTTATTGGAAATTACGAATCACCTTTAGCTGTTAGAAATACTGTTGCAATGACTGTTTTTGTGCTTTTATCTTATTTTGAATTATTTCCTTAGAGTACATTCCCAAGGGTAGAATTACTGGGAAGGATGTGTATGGGTGTGTGTGTGCATGTGTGTGGATGTGTGTGTGATCCTGCTTTTTTATATGATCCAAAGTGCTTTTTAAAATGCTTATACCTATTTGCTGTGTCATAAGCAATTGGACTGTGCCAGTTTGTCCAATATACTCTAGTGTTTGGTGATCTTTAATTTCTTTCTGACCTAATAGTTCTAGAGAAATGGAAGTAATTTCTGAGAGGATGAAGTATTTGACCAAAAAAAGAAAGAAAAAGAAAAAATGAAGGAAGAAAGGAACACAACACATTTGGGGCATAATGATGAGTATGATATGATAGATATGTTCAAAATGAAGCCCTTTAATCATACAAATCATAAAATTTTAGAGCATAATTTTGTGGTTTGAAACCAGAAGTAAGCTATGACAGAGCAATGTTCTTTAATGGGGTTTCAAATTTATGCATATGATGTTGATAAGATCCAGTCTTCAAGAGAAATTCACCACTGGTGTATTTTATTTCTGCAGATATTTATGAACATTATATAGCAACCTAGAGTTGACCCAAGTCCCTGCTCTTCTGTATTCATTTATATCTTGGTAACGTGGGCAGTCCTTTCAGATGAGCCATGGACCTGATGGGAGAACTGGGAATGAGATTTTTCCTAGAGTGAGTCCCACCAAATCCTTAGTCACTTAGAAGTGTCAGAGAGAAGGGTCTCTGACAGGCAGCTCTGTCAACATGAACAGAGAGTTTTAGATCAAGCCAAGGAACATTACTGTCAAAAATTACAACCTCAGCGTTGACATAAATGTTGACAGCACCATTTTCACTGATAGTGGTATCAGAGCAGATTATGATTCACAAAGGACTGTCCAACATGAAATGATTTAGATGAAAGGCTACCAAATAAGTAAAGAGAGAGGAAAGAGAGAAGCAAAATATGAAGTCTGCAGGTTAGAAAATTTTATCAAGACAGTATCAGACTAAGGTTATATATATCACTTTTTCCTAGTAATGAGGGTTTATCTATAAGTTTATACAAAGAGAAACATAAAAATGGAAATTCAGACAGGCCCTCCTTTGAGTCTGGTCTACCTGCTATTTCAGCCCTGTTATAAACAGGGTTCTGTAAAATATTTTGAAAGAATGATGATGGTGTGTAATTATAGAGCAGATGGCAAACCTTAGCTGGGTAACAGTAAAATGTTTCCAAAATCAAAACTATATAATAAAGCAAAATGACATTTTGGTAAAGGAATATAGATACATAACACATTAACTTTCTTCACATATAGAAATATTATTAATTTGCCAAAACTCATCTCACTTTTCTCCAGTAACTCTACTTAACCCAGATAAAATTTCTGATTTTGTGACATTCAAAGATATGCTATTAAGGAACATCACATAATGTTTTTTGAAACTGCTTCTGTGAATGGCTGAGAACACATTCAAATTTTAAATATTTTCCTACTATTTTTCCTTTATAGCACTGAGCACAGTTTGGGGTGTTCAGGAGTCGGGGGATATATGGAAATAAAGAAATTAAGAAGAATTGAATTATCATATGGAAACCAAGATATACTTGTAAATCATTCAAATCCCTTGTGCAAATATGTTTCCCATTCTATTCCCTTTCAGAAAAAAATCACTTCACCTAAATATTTCATACAAAACAAACTATTTGAGGAAGTATTGAATGACTCATAAATTATGTTTCTAAGCCCTTTGGGCAAATTGTCTAAAGTGCAAAATGAAGTTAAATGAATCTAAATCAAAAGAATTTGTCTAGAGTGAATTTAAATCTCAAATGCATTTTTTCCTTCTCAATGTCATAGACAATATTGTGAACGATATTCTGGAGATCATTGTGTTTTGCACCATGTTGATGCTTTGGGCTGCATTACAATAACCTATCACTTAGCTTTATTAGTCATTGCTATTAAACTTTTGAATGAGGAGAATACATTTTTATATCACTGTGTTCTTCAACATCAAGGTAACTGAAATAGGAGAAGTATTTAATACATACTTTGATAATTTTGATAATCAATACGTCACTGTTGCTCCTTTAAGTTTTGCTTTTGTTTGTTTGTTTGTTTGTTTGTTTTCTGGAAAAGGAAGGGTATTGTTACGGTTTGGATATGAGGTGTCCCATTGTATGAGAATGCAAGAAGGCTCAGAGGGCCAATGATTGGTTATGAAAGTCTTAACCCAGTCATCACAGGAACATAATTATCAAGACAGTGGGGATATTGCCATTTGAAGACAAAATTTTCAGAATTCCCATTAAGGAAAGGCTCAGAGGAGGAGATACTGGGTATTTTATTTCAACAGTCTTCCCTTTCTTTGAATGTTATTCCATTTGATGCCTATAAGTCATTTGCTAATTACCACATAGTGGTGGTGAAGTGTAACTTAAATTAATATTACTGTCTGCTTAGCCCATATTTTTATAGGGTATGGCTGGAAAGGGTAGGCTTTAGGGGCATGGCTTTGCAGTATGTATTTTGTATCTGGTGAATGGAGTCTCTACATCTGCTTTCTGATAAGCATGTGAAATGTTTCCCTCTGCCACACTCTTCTGCCATGATGTTCTGCCTCATCTCAAGCCCCAAGGAATGCAACCAGCCTTCTATGGACTGAGAGTTCTGAAAAGGTGAGCCCCTTAATAAACCCTTCCTCCTCTACATTGGTTTTGGTCAGATCTTTCAGTTGCAGCAGAGAAAAAACTGATTAATACAGGTATTGATAAAGCAACCTAAAAAACTGAAATATAAATAAAAATTTAAAATAAAGTTAAATAAAATTAAAATGGATTCATGGACAACTGATAGAGTCAGGTCTTAAGCATGTACAAGAAAGCAAAATTTTCTGACCTGTAATTATGACAAAAATGATTATCAATTGCATAGAAGAATTTTGTATACACTTTTCAGAGAAAAAAACCCTGAAACATAGTGACCTTACATTCAATAACAGATTAGACATACTATTAAAGTATAAAAACCTCCTTTTAATTTCTCTCTCAAAATTTGACTTAATATATATTTACCTCCTATATAAAAAGAGCTGTTGGATTGACCTCCTCTTTTCAATGGATATCATTTTTGCCTAGTGGAGAATGTTTCAATGAAATTGACACAATTAGAAAACATTCCTGAATTTCTTCCAGGAATTTGCCTACTTGGAGAATGTCCTTCCCTCCATAAAATCAGTTGGATTATAGTATAAATATCATGCCAAATACTATGTTTATTTACATCCACAAATATAATTTTGCCCATTTTCCTAAGACATAAAATTTCTAGAAAAATTATATATGTGAATTATAGGAAAATAGAATGGAATAAATTAAAAGGCATCAAAATCTGTTAGGCCAAGATAATAGCTATCAACATGTTGCCACATGTCTACTCATTTCCCTGTTCGTAAAATATCCTTTGGAAATACATTTTATAATAACTGCCAATAGTCCATAGTAAAGACTTTCTTTAAACTTGGGATTGCTTAACTTATTAATTAACCATCATAAATTGATGCTACTTTAGTGATTTAACTCATACAGCGTGTTGGGCCCTACTGAGCGCATTCAAAATAATTATGCTTCAACAATCTTATTATGTGAATTTTCTTGAAGAATATCAGGGAAAAAGTGAGTGGCTTGGGAAAGGTATGACATGCAGAATGGAGGTCTGTTTTATTTATAATTCTGCAAAGATAATAATAATGATAAATTTATATTATCATTACAACTACTATGTGTGCCATGCCTTCCTCTAAGTGACATACATTTAGTCGCCTCTATAGTATTTCCAAACCTATATTATAGTTGAAAGAAACCAAAACTGAGGTCTTAGGGAAATTTGGCCAATGTAACAGTTGGTGATTGGGAACAAACATACCCATATTCACACACATACTCAAACACACACACACACACACATTCTTCCAGAAACAAACACCTGTTTGTGATAACATTATTCAAGTAATTTTGCTGATTATTGCAACCTCATTTATCTCAAAACAATGAACTATAAAAGAAAATTATAATAAATGAAAAGTTACCAGGGACCAGGGTTATCAAAATGAAGTAATGAATTTGATGTATATTGGTGTGAATTCAGTATGTATGAAATTCTGATAAGTTAAAAATAATTTCTCAGGCTGTGTGCCTTGGTTAGAAGTGATGGCTGAGGCAGAACTTCATGGTCCATAGACGTATAACCACAACTAACCACTATTATGAATTCAATTTTAAAATGTTTTAAAAATTGTCCCACTTTTCATATGACTTTCTATTTGATTAGGGGAGCTTCACTGGAAAGTCCATCATCTCAACATAAAGAGCTTTTGAGCTTATCTGAGTATGAAAAGAGACTGGGATTGACTGAGTTCTAAAATGGTTAAGATGGTCTGGCTTTAATGACCTCCAGTTCTAGACTTTAAAAAGGCAGTCTGGATAGAACACATTTCACCAACAGGAGTTCTCTGTCGCTCAGTCATGGTCCTACAGGGCATAGAAAAGAGTGCACCTTCTCTCTCACCCCCGCCTTCCATTACTCAAATCCAGGTTTCTCGAATTCACAGCTCACGTATTTTATTCTGTTCCTGTTGGGCAGCTCATTGTTTGGTGGGGGACAAAGCTCTTCTACCTAGTACCACAATAGAGAATTCTGTGTTCAAGCCAACAAGACAAAATTACTCTGATAACTCCAAGAAGAGGAAGGTAAATGCACTTCTGCAAAATGCTATTTTTTCCCCTTCATAATTTAGACTCTTAGAGGCAACTGCCATGCTGATTTTCTGGCCGCAGAAGTTTCTCTCCACAGTGGAGAGGGTTAAAGGCAGAAATTGAACAGGGTGGAAGTTTGGCCACTGCAGGTGTAGGCCTTAATTGGGGGATCAGGTGCTCATAAAGAATGTGCACAGAGGGTGAGTAAGTCAACTGGCACAGAGAATAGAGACACAGGGAGGCCACACTCAGGAACCCAAATAAAGACCCCTTTAAACCCTTCTCAGTAGCTTTGTTCTGTCCCAGCTGTACCAAATGAGGTTATAAATAATTCTGTTCTGGGCATTCCAGGATGACCAGTCAGCACATCATCTGAAATTCTCTTCTTCAATGTATGTAGAATTGTTATTAGTACTCTTCTCTATATTATCAACAATAATATGTAATTTTAATTGTAATCATTAGTTTCTAAGAATCTCAATGAAATATACATGTTAGCATACAAATATTCATGTTTACATACAATTGTGGAAATAGTTATCAGCATTCATGAAGAGGAAGATCTAAAGAGAGGGAATAAAGATATGAGAGGCAGGTGAGAGTGATCTTGTGTACATATTTGTCCAGTTGTAAATGGATTTGGGTGAATGACTCTCAAACAAAATAGCTTCTTCTTTCTGTAAGTGTTGAACTTCTTTTCATGTACATGCAAAAATATAAAATAAAATAAAATTTGGACACGCATGGACTAAATAATTGGTAAATTCATACTAATGCTTTATGAGTATCAATTGTGGTCAATATCCTTAGAGAAAAATAAACTGAGAAAATTATTTTACCACTCTGTTAAGGGATTAAAAATATTATTATAAAGCAAATAACATGCAATAGCAATATTTTAAGACTTGAAAGCATTGTATCTATTCTACTTTCTTCACATCCTGTATTTTTTTCTTTCCTCTTTCTCAAACCACATAAAACTTTCAAATCTAGAATATAATAAAAGTGGAAAAGAGATCAATGTTCTAAGTAAAGTTCTTTTTTACTAAGTTTTCATCCACACCCTTAACTAATATTTGCAGCACATTAATCTTATTTAATCTTCAAATCAACTACAAAAGTATTTATATTGAATTCAAATATAAAACAGAGAGTCAAATTCATGTTCCCAATACTATGTAGCTGGTAAGTATCATAGGAAGAATTCATAGCAAAAGGAGAACCCAGGGCTGTAATTTGAGGACAGCTATGTTTCCTAAAGTATCAATTGCTATGTGTCTTCCTGTTTCACAATGACTTTATCATCCCAAACTTCATGTTTAAAGAAATCTAACTTTAGGCAATTATATAGAATTCTCCATTTCATCTTTCTCATTTTTTTAAATGAAAAGTTTTCATATTCAGGAATAGAACATTTATAGATAAGTGCACTAAATGAAATATTCATCAGTGAATTTCCTCATTGTTATTGTCATTTGAATAACTCTCACTAGTGATCTAATTGAGCATCTTTGTCCTGTTGGTTATACATTTTTTGTGAAATGTATGTTTAATTATCTTTCCTATTATCTTTTACTTGGTTTTTCCTTATTAATATGTAGAAGTATATTATATATTTCAATAGGAATTCCTTGTGATTAACACAAGTAGTAGTCCAAATGATATTTTAACGTTTTCTGGCTTGCCTTTTTGTTTCCTTAATTGTGTCCTTTGACAAACAACTTCTTTGTATATGTATTCCAAAATATCATTCTCTCTGTGTGTGTTAGTATTTCTTTTCTCATTTTTAAAAGCCTTTCCCTATACAAAAATTGTAGAGATTATCTCTAGTGTTAGCTTCCAAGACATTTCAAAAATTTATCATTTAAGTTAAATAAATCATATTGTTAAATTAATATGTTCAAATGTAGTGTCATGACAGTTTTTTAAAAATGTGGATATCTAATTAATTATTCCAGCATTCATCAATAAAAATCTTGTATTTTGCTATTGTTCTAAGGTATCATCTTTTTCCTAAGTTAGGCATTAGATAATTTTAGACCCATTTGTAAGATCTCTATTCTATTCATCTATTATTGTGCTAAATCATATTTTAATGTAGCATTATAATAATTCTTGATATTTAGAAGAACATGTTTCCTTACTTTGTTTTTCTCCTTTGAGTCTCTCCATAATTCTTGCTTCTTTGAATTTCCATGTACATTTTAGTACCACATATATCATAAATTTCACATATTCCCAAAGACACAGAAAAAAAATCACCTCTAAGTTCAACTGAGCTATTAAATCTTTGAAAGTTTTGAGATCTGATTTGTGTCCTCAAAAAGGGGTTTATTCTGTATTGGCTGGATGCAGTGTTTTGTCAGGTATATTAATTGTACTCTTCAAAACTTCTCTTTGTCATTTTCTTTAATTATTCTATCAATAACTGCATGAAGTTATTTTTAATTCTATGTTGATAACTTTTGCCCTTTTTGTTGCTATATTATTTGTTACGTTTGCAATTGTTTTCTCTTAGCATGTCTGATTATTCTTACTCATTCATCAGGTATTCTATATGCAAAATTATTTAGAAAAATAATTTGAGAACTAGGACTATGTCATTTTCTTAGAGGCAAAGTGTTTATTTGCTTCTTTCAGATATCTGATAGCACCAGCACCCTGGATTAACATTAATACTCCATGAATTGAGGGAATTAGTAACTATAGTCAAGTGTTGCTGTTCAGGAAAAACAAAATGAAGCAAATAAATAATCAGATAACTCACCACCACCACAATTAAAAAACCTCAGCATGTTCCCTTTAGTATTTCATGAAGTGAATTTTCTAAATCAAGCCATAAAAGTCCCTCTGACAATTGGCACTCAGAAACAAAAATATTTGTGAATTTCTGGCAATTAGGAGTCCCAGATGATAAATACTAATTCTCATCCTTTGCAATCCTAAAACAAAGCAGAGGGGTAAATAAGCTTTGAAATTTAAATCACGGCATTTCTACAGTTCCTTTTTTTATTCTTAAATATGACTGGGAAAACTCAGAAGGCATTTAAAGGAAAAGGAATGAATAAAATAATATAAAAATAACCCTGAAGGAAAAGTAAATCTATGAAGGAAAATAAGATAATTTAAATTAATACAATAGATACATACTTTAAGTATTCTCAGGTAGACTTCAGAATGTATGATATTTCATAAAAGTAAGAGCAGCATGTAAGGAAAAAATAATCAGAGAACAATAAATATATCTTTCAAGTAAGATTATAATTGCTAATTTTAAAGTGCAATAAACTGTTAGAAAAACATTGAGGAAATATCCTCATTATTAAAAAAAGACAAAGCACTGTAAAATACAATTGAAAAGTTGACACAAAAGGCACTTAATACAATTTTATATTACAAACAGTAATAAAACCAGAGTAAAGTTTGATGGAACCAATAGAAAACCATTTTTCATAACTATGTAACTATATTCAATTTGAATAGACTCATAATAGCTCAATAGAATTAATGGAAAAATAATCACTATCTAAACATGTCATTATAAAATTTAAACAGAAAATAATATAAAGGGACTATCTAAGTCACATTTATTGTGTATAAAACAAGGCAACATATAAATGAATGAAAATAATTCTGCTTTTAAATTTTAATCAGCAAGATAGATCCCATATAGTAATGGCACAATATTTTCAGAGGAATAAGAGAGATTAATTTTTAAATTTTATTTTATATACCCAGCCAAACTATTCACCAACTTTATAAGTAGAATAAAGACATATTATATAAAAAAGGAACTTACAATGTTTAATTCCCTTGCATCATTTCTTAACAGTTTACTGGTGCATGCACTGCAGCAAAAGTGGAGATTTAACCCACAAAGAGGTAAACATCAAATATCTGTGACAAAGGATTTAACTATGAAAACAAATGAAAGGAAACCCCAGGAAGACACGTCCATAACAGTCTTCATAATCAACCAGATTTTTACAAGCAAATAAAAGTTCTAGGAAAAAAGTCTCTGAGAATAAAAGTTAACACACTAAATTAAATGCAAAAGTTTTGGGGGAACTGAATCAAATAGTGCAAAAATTGAAATTTTATTTAAAAAATACTGGACCAACGTTATTATACCAGTATTTAACAACAGCCACCATTGATATGGACAACATTTATGTAGTTATAATAATGAAAAATTATTAATTTTTACTCTATAGAATCATATTCTTGACAGTGTTTCTGAATCACCTCTTCAGAGTGTTTCTATATCCTGCCTGGACAGTTGAACTTTAGAGAATAACAATATCTAAACTCCTTAAGATCTATTAAATCAGACCACTGGAGTAAGACCTGTGCATAAATATTTTCAACATTCCCAAATGACTGATTTGTAATGGACTTTTGATTGCTATGGTTCAAACATAAACAATCCTGGTTATGGAAGACTAAGAAAATGCTATCAGTGACAATTATGGGTAACAAGAGAGTGAAGATAAAGGGAAACTGAGATGATAATGTCCTCTGTTTAAGTGTGAAGTTAAGAGATACCATCCATTCATCTGTTGGAGGGCATCTATATTGGTTCCACAGCTTAGCTATGTGTATTGATTGAGCTGCTATAACCATTGATGTGGCTCTGTCACTGCAGTATGCTGATTTTAAATATTTGGGGTATAAATCAAGAAATTGAATAGTTGGGTCAAATGGTGGTTCCATTCCACACTTCAATCGTTATCAATTAGTCTGTACCATTTACTGAGTGAAATGTCTATGGTTATCAGAGACTGGATGACATAAAAGCAAAAATAAAAACAATCATTCTAAGAAAAGGAATACCATCCCCTATTTTAGAATGAAACAATATTTCTTAAAATTGTTACCAATTAAGGACCACAAAAATTGGAGGTTGAAGGAAGGAGGGGTGTATATAAAGTAACAAAACCCCACATTCACAACCCAATTATTTCATGAAGTCTAATTATCCTAAGTCAAGGAGTAGTGATCTGAGAACACCGAGCCTTAAGGTAAGGAGGTAGCTTACTAAGGAAAGAATTATAACTTTTAATTGTAATTATTACTTTTATATTGCTCTTTTTAGTTATACATAACAATAAAATTCATTTTGACATAATTATAAAAACATGGAATATAATTTGTTCTAATTCAGTCCTCAGTACTTCCCATTCTCTTCCCTTCCTCCCATCCCTCCTTCTATTCTAATGATCTTTCTGATGTTTACTTACATTTTTTTTTTTAAATTAGTGTCTTGAGGATGAACATGATGGTGATATTCCATGTGGTATATTCATGTATGTTCATAGAAATGCTTGATCATGTTCATTCCACTGTCTTTCCCTATCCTATCCTTCTTTCATTCCTTCATTTCCCATTGTCCAATTCACTGATTTTTCTTTTGTTACTTTTATCCCCTGACACACACACACACCTTATTTTGAATTACCTTTCAGAAGTTGACTTCTTCTGGAAGCAATTCTTTGTTCAGGAAGGGGTAAGTCAGAAGTTTGTGACTTTCTCTCATGAAGTAATGCAATGCTTCATTTTTAAATCATTTCATTGTGATTTTCAAACCCAGTTATTTGAAATGTTAAAAATGTAATATCTTGGAAGAGAATATGAAGAGGGCTTCTGCTGTGTTAATAATGTTCTGTAACTTGGGAATTAGGAATGTGGATGCATTCATTTCTGAAAGATATATATATATTAGGTATATATAGAGAGATACACACCACACACACACACACACACACACACACACACACACTTGTGTGACATTTACATTTATATCAGTGAAATAAGCCAATCCCAAAGGTAAAATGTCTTCCCTGATAAGTGGATGATGAGACATAATGGGAGAAATGGTTGGGGAATGAGAGAAGAATGGAGGAATTTTAAGTAGAGAGAGATAAGAGGGAGGAGGGGGTTGGGGGATCAAAAGATGGTGGAATGAAACAGACATCATTACCCTACATACATGTATGATTATACGAATGCTATGAATCTACATTGCACAACCATAGAAAGGAAAAGTTGTACCACATTTGTGTACAATAAATCCAAAGTTAAAAAAAAGGAAAATAAGTTTATAATATGTTTATGTGACCTCAATAAACATTTCAAACTAAAAACTAAACTGAAATAAAAGCCTCTATGAAGACTGTATTAGGTGCCTTGCTAATTAAACCAGTAAGCTATTTTGAACTCAGTGTTTTGTGGGTGATAATAAAATTAGTTATGTGTAAAATGATGTTAAATCCAAAAAAAAAAATAAACCAATAAAATCACTATTTGTAAGTGTACTGAAGACCATGTATTCAGTCAGAGAGAAAAATTTTTAATATATTATTGGTTAGATCTGTTGGAGGTAAGATGAATTCATCACCATGTTCAATTACCTGTATATGAAGAGGAAGGGCAATGACATTTCTATGCATAAAAGAAGAGATATGGATATTTGGCTAGATAGTACATCTGTGTGGGATTTTCTATTATCAATGGAGCCATGTCACGGAGAAGAGTGTACAGTGCTAGGGAACCACAAAGAATAAGATTATATTGTCCCCTTATTTTGACGGGCATGGTTTTGATGCAAAGAAGCTTATACTTTGTTATGGAAGCAATGATCAGCTACTGACAAGCACAGGATGATAATATGAGGCAATTGGCATTTTAGGACTCTCAGAAAGTTGTGTGTCATAGAAATAAAACGGGGGAAACCTGCAGTTATGTAGCTGTCTCCCTAGAGCCTCTTACTAACACTCAATCTAGAAATGCCCATTTCATCTCCAATTGTTCTTCAAATGTAGAAACTAGATTGCTATTTGGCATATGTATGAGTCTGTGGGGTTGAGTTACAGCTACGTGTAATGATATGTGGGAAGGTTATTACTCCTTTAGTTTATAGATAATATTACTAGAAAAATAAACACATTCCAATTGGGTTTTTAGATATCTGAATTATGAAGAGACTACAGAAGTTCCTTAATTTTCAGGGAAGTAAAATCTGAATTGGTCTTACTTAAAATATTATAAAAAATTAAGATGATATTTCAACAAGCAACTCCTGCTTCCATAGGAACATCAAGAAGGTACTTGTTATTAGAGAGTAGTGAAGACAAGTTTTTCAGGAATTGGTCATTTTCCCATGAGACGTCTGAAGACAAATGCAATATAATTTATAAAAAGAAAAATATTAAAACTCATAAGATGAACTTTAATTGAGCAATTATATTTTGCTAAGCTAGATTATGACTACTCCTTCCCAAACCCTAGGATAAAGATAAAATCATCCCTGCTTCACTTATGAAGAAACTTTGGCCTAGAAAACCTAAAGACTGCCTAAATTTTCACAAGTAATAAAAGTTACTGCTAGAATTACACTTCATGAGGACCTACAAAACCTGAACTCTTAACTACTTTCAAAAAGTGCTTCAGACTTATGCAATATATGATGCTGAAGATTAACTTAAGACACAACATAAGTGAGGGGACATTTCCTCTCTCTCTCTCTCTTTCTCTCCCAGAGAATTTTCAGTGTCTATTTGATGACACTGAAACACTCAGATATAACAGTGTGTAATAATAATAGATTGTGATGTGTAGTAAAGCAGAGGCCCAAAGAGGACCATAGATGAATGGAAATGCTTCCTGACAAAGGGAGATGCTCATTAAGAAAGATTTGCTGATTTCTTAAAATACGTTTGCAAAGGAAACAAGTTCCAGAATAGCCTTCTGGAAAGAGGGAAAGACCTTACCAAGGAATGTCTGAAATTCCACATCAGATTTTGCAATGTGTCCCGGAGGGAATGGAGAATGGCACAAATGGACTGAATGATTGATACTGATCTCAGTCCTCACATTTCTAGTACCTTATATGATGCTCACCACAATTCTGTAACAGTGGAAAATATCTGTAATTGTCACCGTTTCCTAGCATAATAAACCAAGTCCCAATTTTATTGAGTATATTAGAGAGGTCCAATGAGTAAGGTAGAGGGAAGCACTCTAACTTAGCTAAAGCAGAATTACATTCCTGAAATTATATGTGTACAGAATATATCAAATTACAAGAAGCAATTTCTTGGAGTTTGAAGTTCAGTTTTTTCCATCTCTGTGACTTGGAAAATAATGTACATGTAGTATTTCTTAACATTAGTGTTTTTCTCCATTTGATATGGTCATAATGATGCTTCTTCATAAACCACAAGGATTATTTGGTTCCTCATATAAAATATTGAATATACACGTAGAAAAAAATTCAAACAGAAGTTTGGAGTTTTGTAAATACAAAATATTAATTTATATGCTAAGGGTGCCCCTTATTAATGTAGAATGATATTGAGTCTGCTGTGGCCCATATCAATTTACATATAAAAGTGTGACAGTTATTTTCTTTTCCTGGGACTATAAGGGATTCATGATTAGAATTTTTCATTGACTTATTGAAAATAAATGTTTCATGGATCTCTCATGTTTCTGTATGCTTTATGAGTACACTGACTGACTTTTTCCAGACTCTCGTCCAACGAAGTCTGTATAGCAGATAGCCTTGGAAGATGGATGGTGACTCCCTTCAAAGCAAAGAACCCTCTGCCTTGGAAGGTATACTTTGTCCCTCAGAACCAAACTTTCCAGTACAATAAATACAATGTTTCCTTTTAGGAAAAAAGGCAAACATTCTTACTATCTGTTATAAGAGGTTTGGGTTCCCTAAGCTCAGTTTCTCTACTATAATGCAATGTGCTGCATATGAAGTTGTCACCTTTCTCTCATTGATGTCCTGTAGAGACTGGGGCTTGGAAAAATAACTCAGAAAATATTGATATTTTAACTTCAATGGCCATGAATAATTGCCTTGAAACCAGAAGTTCTATGTCTCTTGCTAGCAATGATAAAATACTGACAGGCTAAATTGTTAGCTACAAATAGTGTAAAATCTCAAATCCTTCATAGTTCTTCACATTACTGAACCCTAGATAACTGCTTTCAAGTTTCTGTTGTGAAAACATATGGCATATAGCAGTGAAGTGCAAAGTCACCTGCTTCAATGAGCAAACTTAATAAAAATACTTAGAAATAAAAATTGTGAATAGTTTGCTGAGATATCACTTTATAATAGACTTATTTTTTCTGCTTTCCAATTAATTGTTACTTCTTTTATTCCAAATTCCCCAAACTGGAGTATTTTTCTTCCTTCCTTCCTTCCTTCCTGTTATATAAATAATAATTAATTAAACTAGTGTGTTCACAGTCCCAGCTGTCACACTTATGTTTTCCAGAGTTCTTCAACTGTTTATATCTTCTAGTTGTCAAACTAATGGTCACTTTCCACTCTTCAATGCTCTTCAGTGCTTTGTACCTTATTATTTGCATGCTGCCTCTCTTATAGTCATTTGACTTTTTTCATTTCTGTCCACCTATTTCCTATCAGGTTTTCTTCTCTTCTGATATCTTTGCAACATTATCACAAATATTTACATAATCACTTTTCTTCTACAGAATTTTTAACCATTAGGGTTTAAAAATGTTTTATCTTTGAGCTCAATTCTCTACCAACTTTCATCTATTTGCAAGATAGCAATGGTATTTTTACCTACATATATCTATACCTACTTCTCTCTTGCCCTTTCTCTATATAGATCTGTACCTCTCTCTTTATCTATCACCTATCTGTTTTAAACTTACTATGTGAATTTCTAAAGAAAAACAAATGGACTTTAAAATCATAAAACTTGGTCATTTACTCTGTGATTGTTTAGGTAACTTAATGCCATTGAGCTCCAGTACTTTTGTTAATATAATATGTATAGTAACACTAAAATTTTAAGTAATTATAAAATGTATACTTAAGGTCATTGCAAAAATTATAAGAGCGTAATAATAAGTAATGACTATTTTACACTTCCTATGCTTACTTTTTATCTTTCGAGGGAAAAATATGCTTCCCACCTCACTTCACTTCATATTTATACATCTTAGTGAAGGGCACTATCATTTACTGAATTTCTCAGAATAGAAACCTAATTCCTATCTTAGCCTTTTCTTTTCTTTTCTTTTTTTTTTTTTTTTTTTGGAACCGGGGATTGAACTCAGGGACACTCGGCCACTGAGTCACATCCCCAGCCCTATTTTGTTTTTTATTTAGAGACAGGGTCTCACTTAGTTGCTTAGGGCCTTGCTAAGTTGCTGAGGCTGGCTTTGAACTCACCATCCTCCTGACTCAGCCTCCCAAGTGGCTTGGATTACAGGCGTGCCCCACCACACCCGGCAACCTTTTCTTTTATTCTCATCTCTCTTGTCTGTTGATTACCAGCTTTTCCTTGTTACCCCTGAAATGTTTCTAGACTTCCTCAGTATTGGCCATTTGTCCTTCTAGAGTTTTAATGTTAGATATTATCTATTAGTCTCCCTTACCTACGAACCTCAAGTCTTTCCATTCAGTCGATTTTTCGGACAACCAAGAGTTTTGACCTGTTGGTTTTGACCTGTGCTTTTCAGGATGTGTTCTAATATCCAGAGCAAATGCACAGATCACTTCAAAATTAATCCCCACCTTCTATGTGGTCCAATCTCACACCACCATTCATATCCCTTATGCCTGATGAAAATCTTCTTTCTGAAAGGAGTGTTACAACAGTGCAGAAGAGATAAACCTGAGTGTTTGGGGAGTGGGAGACCATAGAAGAAAAACAGCCTGACACGAGTTAGATCACGTAAAATGGAATGAATTTCATAGCCACGGTGATGTTAGTATGAAACTAGGGTGAAAATATCTTTCCTCATTCTTTTCCTGCCTTTTGATATCATGGTAGCATTCTACATTGGATGATCCCAACATATGTCATGAGAGCAAAGAAATCCAGGCAATAGTCAGTTGGTCCAGCTGCCTAGGCAAAGAGAAAGGCATGAAATGGAGTATGTGGAAGAGAACTTGGCAAGAGAGGACAAGGAGAAATTCATCGTAACTGCTGCTAGTATTTTCTTCTTCTTGTTGCTGTTATCACTATATGATTTTCACTTAACCTCTCTTTATATGAAAATTAGAGTAAATTTTTTAAAAAATCCTTTCAGCACATTTTAATTTATAGAAAACTGAACTCCAGATAGTTAAGGTTTCATTTGTTTGACCTGAGCACATTTTATTTTATATGTACTTAGAGAGCGATTGAGGTCATTTTGCTGCTCCCTATGCCTCATTTCCCTGTCTCTCTATTCCCATTTTCTCCCCTCTTATTTGTTCATCAGAAGATCTTGTGATTCACAAGAGCTGATTCAGAAGGAAATTCTCATAATTAAAAATTGGTTGAATATCCACACTCATGCCTCTCAGGCAGAATGGTGGACAGAAAATCTTTTTAGCTTTTTATATATAAAGATCTTCAGCAGCATCCCAAATATGGCTTTCTCGGTTTAGTCTAATCAAAGCATACACAAGAAAGGAAAATGATATAAAGCTTCTTTTTCTCCCACTGTGATTTTTATTCTGGGTCACCATATTTTTCTTACATACCATTTTTTACTTTAAACATTTCTGTCAAATTAACTACCAAAATTAGAACAGACGATGTCCTAGAACAACCTCAAGAGGTACAATTTTTCACAGGTTGGTGTCTTTAATTTCAATTTCTAATTAATGAAATCCATCATGGTGATTCATGTTGCCTTACTGTTTTGGCCCATCTTATCCTCTTTTCTTGCATTCGCTGCTCTGTGGCATTCATTAAGGGAGACATAAACAAAATTGGAAGCTGATGTGGAGGGGCGGGCAGTGCAATAAATGGAATAAAATAATATTGCCATGGAGAAGTCTCAAACCATTCTGCTTTCTTCCAGTGAATGTAACTATATTGATGATGTCCCTAATGGAGTCACCAGTCTCCATCCTTTAAGTGAAATATCACAGAAATAGTCTCAGATTTGGAGTTCTTGGTTGCTAAAGGTCTCCATACACATTGTTTCATTTTAGAATTCCCATGGTTGCTCCATCTAAGTTTCCTCTTGTCTCCCATCTAGAATTAATTTTGTAAAACTATATAAATGGTCCATGTCTCCATAGGGAAATTGATGCCCAAGAAGAAGCAATCAACGTGTTAAAATAGATCATCTCGGAGACACTAAACGTTCCTGCATAAGTCAGCACAGCCTCCCATAAAATTCCAGACTGACTCAGCATTCACAGGCAGCCATTAGTTCTCCAAAGCATCTTTCTATTTCCTTTATGACTTAGAAGCAAGATTTTAGGAAGTTCATAATCAGAGGAATCAAACTGTCTTCTTAATTAGCAAGATCACAAAAAGCATTGATGGCCCCATTAGGAATAAATGAAGCCTTGACATATAAACCCATACAATTGAGCTCCTTGATTCTTAGGCTTCCTGAGTTTGTGACCAGAAATAAAATGCATTTTCTTACACTTTTATACAGTTCTATCTCATTTTCTAGGAACATATAGATGATCTGTGATTTAAGGGAAAAATATGAGTGTCATTATATCAAACACTTTCTCAAAAATCAGAACATATTAATGTAACTTCCATAGATACAATAATAAAAATTCCCTTTGAAGGTATGGGCTTCTTACATATTTGTATATATGAAAAGAATTTTATAATTACAAAGCAATTCAAATTAAAGTGTGAATATGTCAACATTTATCCTCTTATTTCTTTTTCTGTCTAGGATCCAGGATTAATCTAAATCTCACCTCAAAAAGGCTTCATATTCTTTTAAAACCACTCAAATATTTGAATTCACATAGCCAAACTCTGTCCTTACTACTTACTTATCTTAGAAATGAAATATGATACCATACTGTTCTCATTTATCACTGTGTAACATAAATTTTATTTTCTCAGTTGCATTCTAAACCTGGTAAGTTCAGTGATGTAAGAATTTCCCTCCTGTGCTCTACAGAACTGTGAGGCACTCCATATATTAGTTCTTTTAAACATTTTCTTTCATCTGAAAATTGAAAAAAGATGAATGAATGAACTAGTAGCTTATATTCAGAAAACTAACAACTACCTGATTAATTTTCAATGAAATGATTTTTATAATTTAACTGAACCTGGGAAATGTGAAGCCAAGCTTCGAAGATAGAAGGCACTCTTTGCTCCCTTTTAGTCTTATATTGCTGGTTTAAGTTATTTTTGTATAGGATTCAAACTTTGTTACCTACTATCCCTGTTTTGTAGAAACTAAAAATTATAAATATTGTTCATTTTTAGGGAACTTTTAATTCAAACTATTTTTAGATATCAGTCATGGAAACAGATGAAAATCCAGCTCTTCTGCTTGAAGAAGAGTTGTGCCCAATAGCTCTGTATAACTTCCCAGCCTCTGCAAAGACTTGCAAATGTAATAATACCACAAGTGAAAACTTATTTCTCTGTGTCATGCAGGGACTGAAATAATCGGTTACCTGAATATTGCCCACTGAAACAAGGGGACTTCTGACCTGGGCTTTTATAGTCCCTAGACTTACCAGTTAAATCTCTTTTCTTTCTTTGGTAGGAGGAATTGAACCTGGGGCACTTCACTACTGAGCCATATCCCCAGCCCCAGAACCCCCACAACTTTTTAAATTTTAAAGCAGGTTCTCATTAACTTGCTTAGGGCTTTGCTAAACTGCTGAATCTGGTTTTGAACTAGAGATCTGCCTCATCTTCCTTAGCTGCTGGGATTATAGTCATGTGTCACTTCACCTGGAAGAGTTAAATTTCTTACAGAGTATAGTTACTCAATAGTTTCTTTTGACTTGCTTTAATTCTTTTCAAAAGGACCACACCCTTTCCTCATCTTCTACTCCTCCATCTGTCCATCTTTCAACCAATATACACATAAACATGCTTGAGACCTAGCATACACATTTTCATGCATGAACACGTAAGAGTACCAGGAATTCATCATGACTGCTTACAGATCAGCTGGGTTATTTGGCCTGTGATACAATTTAGTAGTTTGCAAATAAAGTCAAAACTACTTAAGTGCATTGCTTTAAAATCTGGTCATTTCAGTTATTTCAACCACAGAGAATCATCTTAACCTTTGGGTAGCCATTTTATGTCTGCCTATAATGGTCAATTTTGTAATCCACACCAACAGCTAAGGCTAAGAATGTCCATCACAGAGCATACTGAAAATCAAAAGAAGAGATGTAAGGGAAAAAAACACAGAGGGAAATGGAATGCATTTGATATTAAATGTGTTAGCCAAAAATTCAAAATAAAACAAAGCTAAGAAAACCATTGTGTTGTTTTTATTTACAATTCTCAATGAAGATTCACTAAAATCAGATTGAGTAATATATCAGTAAAATGTGGGAACAATGAAACTTTGTCAATCTGAAATGACCAAGAAATAGCACATTAGAAGTGACTAAATTGGTCATCACAGACACATTTTTTTAATCATTAATGCATATGTTAATTCCCAACCTTAGCTAACATATTGTATTTTATATATTTAAAATTTTTTTAGGACCAAATGTCATCACTTTGAATTAAATCAAGCAAATCAGTCAAATTAATTGACCAATGACATTTTTATTAATGGAAACTAAGCAAAATGGACATATGGAGAGTCCTACAGGTGATCATTATAAAAACATGTATCAAATATATTATTTAAATTATGAAAGTTATTGGAAAGCATTCAAAGCAGAGAAATGCAAAAGGAGGGTCGACTCTCAAAAAAAATAAAAACAAAAGATGAAACTCCTACATATTTTTGCTTTCTGGATTAAATATATAGTTCATCATCCATCTTGGCTTGGTGTTACTAGAAAATCTTAAAGAGTAACAGTATTTTGGAGAGACTCAAATTATCTTCCACAACTATGTATCTTTACTATAGAGGTTTTAGTGTATCTTTCCCAATATCTTGATGCTTTTTCTTCCAAAATGAGAAGCTTAATTAGTCTTAATTCTCCTCCTGTTGAGTATGTGCTGGATTTAGTAATTCTTTTTACTACAACTATCATATAGGAAGAGGAAAATAATAACTTTGCCGTGGAGAAAACTTACAGATATCAGCTAAACCAAGTTGCAAAGTTAGCAACATCAGCTTTAAATCATGTACCCTGTACCTAATGGCATGTTATGATAAGAAGGGCACTTCAACCCTCTTATTCTACCGCCATAACCAACAACCCCAGTCCAAATCATAACAAGGCATTAGGCAGATTAATATTAGAAAACAGTCTATAAAATACTTAATAAATGCTCTTCAAAAGTGTCAGAGGCATTAAAGACAAAGAAAGATGGGGAAAAATGGCCAAGATTGGAAGTGTCTATGAAGTCTTAGCAACTAAATGCAATTTAGAATCCTGCTTTCAATCCTGGATCAGAACACAGACAGTAATGGAAAAACTAGCAAAATTGAAATAACGTCTCTAGGAAATTGAAAGTAGTGTACCAATGTTAATTTCTTAGTCTTATTAATGTTCCATGGTTATGTTAACCTTAGGAGAAGCTGGCTGACTGTGTATAAAGTGAAACTTTCTTTCCATTATTGCAATTCTCTTCTCAGTATGAAACTTCAAAATAAAAACTTTAAAATAAATAATATTATCTCTTATCTCACATCATTCACTGTGAGTTAGACAAAAACCAAGTGCTATCACTCATTATTCCACTGAATACAACCAAAACAAAGTCCACACTTTTGTCTCCACATCTGCAGAGGGAGCTGCCTATAAAGCTAATATCTGAAAGCCTAAAAGATATATTGTTGACCTGATAGATGGGACTATTTTTTTATAGCTTTTCAGATAGCCTAACACCTTCACTGTATCAGAAGAGATCAAGATATAAAACTGGCAAAGGGATGGTGAAAACCAGGGCTGTTTCCTGATTGGCTGAAGAATCACCAAACCAAGATAAGAATGAGCACAGAGAGGACAATTAAGATTAAATTGAACTAAAGGAGGATCCAAAGAAGGAGAGTCAGAATTCTGCCTCATACCCTGGATTGTTGTGTTCTTTCATCCTTACTTTTATGTCATGGAGCCCTGGGTTGTGCTCCCTGAATACTGCCAGGCTCCTAACTTTGCAAGGTTCAAAGAGTAAAGGTATCTGTGTTTTAAGTGTTAGACCTTGAAAGGGCAAATACAATGCAGATGGTGATTTTCTATGGTAAGCCGTCACTGTAAAGAAACAGACTTACTGACCTTTACAACAACCACATGAGCACATCCATTCATAGAAATTATAAGACTGAGGATGTAGTTTAGTGGTAAAGCACTCGTGAAGTCTGTGTGAGGCCAGAGTTCAATCCCCCAGTATCACAAATAAAATAAAATATCCATTCTTAGAAATGATACATAAATTTAAGAGCCTAGGAAGAAAAATAGCTTTATCTTGAAAGAGGATAGAATAACTGAGGCAAGAAAAAACAAAAATAATTAAATAATTAAAGGAAATTAATAATTTGATGCTTGTTTAAGAAACAAACTCCAGTCATGGAATTCTCAAGCTTGATTTTATCATGAAAGTAGCTAAGCCTCATCTATGATATACGTGTTTTTGTATTATAGGACATAAAAAAGAGATAAAATAAATTCAAGTCTAGCTAGCTCATTTGGGAGATGAAATTGATGGTTGTGACTTCTCTTACATCTTGCAATCAGTAAACTATGGAGAAAGTTCTATACTCTCTATTTCATAATGTAGACCATGCTATATAATGTTGCCTAGTTTTTGCATTGAAAACCAGTGAAAAATGATTCTTAATGAGCATAACAAAGTTCCATTTGTTCAGTTAGCACTGTATATTTTTGGTACAGAAAGAGCTACTTCTAAAGTTTTCAAAAATGTTTGTTTTTTTAAACAAATATTGCATCTTACACATTTTTTTTTTGCAAAATGCCTATATTCAAAATAAATTCTATTTCAGCCCATTCCTGAAATAGCATTTTTCTAAATAAATGTGAACTCTTATTAAGAATAAACAGAGAAGAGAGAGGAAAGGAATAATGACATGAAGGAAAAAAAGGAGGGAGAAATGATAGGAGTGAAAAATAGGGGAGTGTGGAGAGCTATCCACGGCTTGTATGAGAATCAAGCTTGTTGAGCTATTAGCCAGGAGGATCTGGCCTTAGGAACTCACAGAAATTGTTCCAGAATGCCTGAATCATGTGGTAATCCTGTGTTGGTTCACTGCCAAAGTTCAAATACAAGCCCTGGATGTGGGAGTGATCTGCTAGAGCCAAATGGTTTGCTTACCTCCACCCCCCATCCTGTTTTTCTCAAAGAAGCTCCTACCAGTCCCCTTTTGATCTGTACTGCTATAAATAAAGCAAGCACTGTCTCCTTCCTTTGTTAGAGCCAGACTCTTATGAATGACTCAATTAATCATGCCCCTACATTAAGATAATTATGTCTTCTGTCATTATTTCTGATAAATAAATTTCATAGCTTATATTTCCCAGTCAGCAGTCAGCGTATACCTCCTACAGGAGCCCTTTCCCTCACCCAATAGGGACATGAGGCAAAAAGGGGAAGAAGGAAGGAAGACAGTATACACATGAAGAGACTAGTCTGAATTCTTTAGAGACCACTATGCATGCTATGTGCACATATGTATCATATCTTTTCTTACGCTCATTTTATTTGAAATTCAAATGGCCAAATAGAAGAAAAAAGTTATAGTTTCAATGCCTCTCTAGATGATGATATAATGCAAAATAAATCAAAATGCACAATTGATGGGCCTTCATAGAGTCCTAACATATATAATGTTCTAGTTGAAACTTAGAAGATGATTCTCATTTGAAAGACAAGGAAACTGAGAGATGAAATTCCTGGGCTTTAAGTATTAGAACATGTTAACATAAGATTTCCTTCTATTGTGTTTCCTATGATAACTATAGGTTACATAACTAGAATTTAAATATTGCTGAAGTTCTCAAAATTTCTGACTGCTGTTTTCTCTTTAATATTTTTATCATGTATATTTAAGATGTAAACATGATGTCTCAATATAAATATACATAGTGAGGTGATTACCATGGCAAGCAAATTAGCACATCTTTCATGACATAATTATTTTTTTATATGTGACAAGAGCACTTCAAATCTATTCTTTTAGCAGGTTTTCATTATACAATACAATACTACTAACTAAGGTCTTTGGACATATATATATGTATGTTATAAATATGCATATACATGAATATATATATGTATTTGTTATGAATTACACATATGTAATTGTGTATGCATTAAGATAATTATGTCTTCTCTCATTATTTCTGATAAATAAATTTCATAGCTTATATATATATATTTGATATATATATATGTACTACATATATATATAAAACAAAATTTCTTTATCCATTCACTTAACAATGGGCATTTAGATTGTTTCCATTTGTTGGTTATTGTGAAGAATACAAGAGTGAGCATAGAACAAAAAGTAGCTATGTGGCACTCAATTCTTTGACTTGGGGTATCTACAAAGAAGAGAATTACTGGGTAGTTCTATTTGTAATATTTTGTGGAATCTCCATGTTTTTTTCCATAATGACTATATGAATTTATATGCCAAAGAATAGTGTACAAGGGTTCTCTTTTCTCTACAACCTCATCAGTGTTAATTTGGGAGAAGTTTAGGGTTTATTGTTGTTTTTATAATATATATTTTGTCAGGTGTGAGGTGGGATTATCAGTGTGATTTTGATTTGTATTTCTTTGATGCTTAGTGATAGTGAGAGCCTTATTATATGTACATTAAACATTTATTAACTTTCATTGGAAAAATATTTATTGAAACCATTTCCCCCTTTTTTAATCTGGTTATTTCTTTACTATTGAGTTATATGAGTTCTTAATATATTAAAGTATTAATCTCTTAATTATATGACTTGCAATTTTTCTTTTAACATGGAATTTCCTTTTCATTGGATGATTGTTTCTTTTTTATGCAGAAATCTTCAATTTAATATAGTACAACTTATTTTAGTTTTTGTTCCCTGAAATTTTGGAATAATAGGCAAAGAGCTTCACAAATGTCAGTACCAAGGAGTTTGTCCTCTCTGTTGTCTTCTTGGAGTTTTTTGGTTTCAATTCTTAAAATTAGGTTTTAATCCATTTTAATTTGATTTTTGAGTATGATGTAACAGGGTTTAGTTTTGGGGTTTTATTTTTGGCATCAGGATATCTAGCATTTTCATTTAAAAAATATTCACAATGTCTATATTAGAGTCAATTGCATCTTACACTTTCCTTTTTATTGTCATATAATAATTAAGTATTGAATGTAGGAGGATTATGAGATAAATGTACACCATATGTAATAATTTAATTAGAGTAGTTAGCATTTCCATCTCCTTAAACATTTATAATTTATGTGTATGGGATCTATCAAACTTCTCTCTTCTGCTTACTTTATATAAAATATAAATGAACTGTAATCATAGTTGGGTAACCATTATTCAACTTCTATATTCCCTCTCTCTTTCTCTTCCCAATATCTAGTGTCCATAATCCTACTCTTTCTATGAAATCAAAATTAAAAATATGTATATATTCTGAATGAGAGCAAGAACATGCAGCATTTGCCCAACACTATTGAACAGAATATCTTTTGTCCATTGTGTCTTATTGAAATATTTGTAGAGAATTAATATGCCTCATATGCATGGGTTTTATCTTATGTACACTCTTTTTCTCCAATAACCTATGTTTATATTTATGCCAATGCCACACTGTTTTGATTACTATTAATTTATATTTTACTTTGAAACCAGAAATTGTGGTGTCTCCAATTTTGATTTTTCTTTCTTAGTATTATTCTGGCTATACTGGATCTTTTATTGTTCCACATAGATTTGGGAATTATTTTTTCTATTTCAGTGAGAAATGTCCTTGGAATTTTGATAGGGATTGCATTGGTATATTTATTGCTTTGGGTAGCATGGTTATTTTAACAATATTAAAGCTTCCAATCCATGAACATAGGATATTTTCCATTTATTTGTGCCTTCTTCAATATCTTTCATCAATGCCTTATAATTTCCAACATGTAGCTCTTTTGCTTTCTTTTAAATTTATTTCTAAATACTTTATTATTTTAGTGCTATCATGAATGGACTTTGCTTTTTCAGATAGTCATTCTTATAAACATATGCAACTGATTTTTTTATGTTGTTTTTGTTTCTTGCTAGTTCTAATAGGTTTTTTATTTGTGTGTTGTATTCAGGATTTTCTACATGTAGAATCACGTTACCTGCAAGCATGGATAATTTGCTTCCTCTCTGATTCCATATTATATTTAATATAACTTTAAGTTGGTTTTTGTATATGGTATAAGACAGGGTTCAATGATTGTCTTAAATTTGTTGACTTTTTGTAACCTAATGTTCTCTAGTCTTGAGAATATTCATATGCAGTTGAGAAGAATGAGTTTGCTACCACTAATGATGGAAAGTGATTTGTACATTAAGTCCTTTCATCTATTATCTATAGTATTTTCAAAATCTGCTGTTAACTTGCAGATTTTCTGTCTTAATGTTCTATCAATTAAATAAAGTTGAACATTAAAGCCTTTAGTATTGTGTTACTCCCAATTTCTTCTTTAACTTTTGCCAATATTTGCTTTACATACTTAGCTGCTCTGATATTTTGTGCCTGTATACTTGAAATTATTGTATCTTCCTCTTGTATTAACCCTTTTATTATTAAGTAAAATTCTTTGTCTCCAGAGAAATATTTTAATTCAAATTTACTTTGCCTGATATAAATAGAGATGCTTCTGCTTTCTTTTGCTTACTATAAAACCAGTGAACCAAGGGTTGCACTTTGCTTGCCAAATTTTATGTTGAAAATTATAAAATTTTTGAATTTATATTGATCTACTAGTTAATTAAATAACCATGCATTATAATCAGCTCTGATTTGTAGTTTTAGTTCACTGTGTGAATATAGTCCTCACAATCATTATTTTTATACCTATTTCCTTGTAATTCTAACTTTCTTTTTTGTGGTGTTTGGGATTGAATTTAGGGCATTATGTGTCCTACACAAGTGCTTTACACTTGTGTAACTACATCTTTGGAGCCTTTGGGTCCACTACCTTCAGAGATATGATTGGTTAAGAGAGATAAAGCAAGAACAATTTTAAGCTGTTCTGTTTCATTGCTGTGAATCATTTATTTATATTAATTGCACACCTATATCTGAGTCCTCCCATCCCTCACTTCCTTTGTTTGATTGGGTATTCTACCAAGTTTGTCTACTGTACAGAAGGAAAAATATCATTCTTCTGCTAGTCCTAGGCCCTTGACTGAGGTCTGCATATCAATAGTCATATCAAAAAGAAGAAAAAACATACAAATTTATTTAATGTATATGACATGGTAGCCTTAATGCAGGAGTAAAGATCTGAAGAAATGGGTAAATATGAATTATTTTATACCAAGTTTTAATGGTTTAATGAAGTATGCATAGTTGTGTTAGTCAGTTTTGACCAATAGCCCTAACAAGAACAACTTCGAGGAAAAACATTTTACTTTGGTGGACAGTTACAGTTAGTTATCTCCATAGCTCTAGAGTCTGAGGTAAGGCAAAACAGGTTTGGAGGAGGAAATCAACTCAGGACATGAAAGTCAATAAGCAGAGACATCTCTGCTTGTCAGGAAAAAAAATATAAACCCCAAGAACACCACCAATGATCTACTTCCACCAACCACACTCTGTCTGCCTTCAGTTACCAACTAGTTAGGCGACAGTGGATTATTTCACTGATCAGGCTATTCCTCTCATAATCTAATCATCTCACCTCAGAAAATTCTTGCATAGTCTCACATCTGAGCTCTTAGGGGACACCACATATCCAAACCAGAATAATAGTTATGGAGAATAAAGATATGAATAAATGGAAATAAAATGGCCAGAATCAATGGTGCATTTTTGTTCAGATTTTGTCTGGTCTAAACAAATATGCATCACTGATCTTCTCTGATCTCAGGGGAAAATCAGAAAATCCTTTCCAGGACTTTGTAAACTCTTTCATGTAAGAAGAGGAGAGAAAGTTTGGAGAGAGACTTCTCTGCTTCTGCTGTTTTCTTAAATTCCTTCATCTTAGGGCATCTCATATATCAAAGTGCCATTTTTAGGGCGCCATGCCCTGAAACTCATCACCTTACTACCCAGAGCAAATTATACTTCCTCAAAACTTCTTACTTTGCTCTAAATCTGTATAGTCCATAGGTAACATTGGATTATGGCCAATCTTATAAAAAAATGTAGAATACACATTGCAAACTGATATAAGACTGATTTTATTTAACTGTATGTGAAGCATTTGAAGAAATATTTGAAAAACTTATAATTAAGAAGTGTTCATTACCTGCCATCAAGGCCTAAAGTAAAAACAAAAATTAGCTTAATTTTTCAATTAGGTGTGGTTAAAATCATGGGCATAGCTAAAGGTAAGAGTGGTGGAAGTGAAGAAAATAAAGATGAGTTAAATTCATTTGTTTTAGCAATGGAATTGTGTTTTTTTTTTTTTTTTTTAACAATTAAAACACAATTTCCTAGGAAAAATTCAGCCTGTTTAAATTTTCACAACTAAATAGTTAAAAAGATCATTGCTACAATGGACAAAGAAAGAACTGCTTCCTCAGCTGCAATGAAACACATCATTGATGCCACACACCAGATGTAGGACAGTCTTTTCTCATTTAATCTTCCTTGTTTGTTTGTTTTGCAGTGGTGGGGATTGAACCCATGGCCTTAGAGCTTGCAAGGCAGGCACTCTGCCAACTGAGCCATATTCCCAGCCCTGATCTTCCATATTCTTTCTTACATTATCTCCCCTTATTTCCTGTTTGGGATGATATTTTATGTTGTTCCAGTTCAACACAAAAAGTTAACTTGGCAGGGAACATGTTCATTTTTTTAAATGAAAGTACTTCACTTGGAAGGATGGATTGAAAAGGTTTGAGATGGATCCAGCGAGTGGATATGATTTGATATATTGAAAGAAATGTGCTTCACAAATAAGAGAAAATGTTTTCGAAAAATGCAAAAGACCACTTACTGTTATGTGTTGCAGTGAGTATACCTTTGAATGCTTTTTAAAATAACTTTAGCATGAAAAAAGAAATCTTGAAGGTAATAGAGAATCAACGAATCACAGAGTTCTATATAATTCTCAGCCTTAAAAAAGTGGGATTATGCTCCATAAATAGACTATCATTTCTAGAAGTAAAAAACAAACAAACAAACTTTTTTTTTCAATTGCTTCATATTATCTGTAGAGAAAAAGGGAGCTAAGAGCAGTTCTGCTTTTCCTCACTGAAGTAAACTGGTTGATAGAACTCAGTTTCTTAGTGCTCATGTAAAGCTAAACTTTGCATCCTTTTCCAGTTATAAGCAACACCTATCTTCTCTCTGTATACATGAGTAAGCACTTTCATTGCATTTCAGAAAAATAAAGTTATGCAATATGTGGTCTTCTGCCACTGACTTCTTTCAGGTTGCATAATGATCTTGAAGTCGGTCCCTGTTGTAGTTCATGCCAGTTCTTCGTGCTTTATTACTGAATTATATTCAGTTGTATGAATGTAAAACATTTTGTTTATACATTCATCACTTGATGAATATTAGGATTGGTTCTAATTTGGATCTATTATGAATAATGCTCCTATTAATGTATTTGTGTAGCCATAAATTTATTTTCTCTTGAGTAGATTCCCAGGTATAGGTTTACTGAGCCTTATATTTATGTGTAAGACTACCATATAGTTTTCCAAGGTGGCTATGCCTCTTAACAATTTCATTTAACCATTTAATCAACAGTGTTTGAGAGTTGTAGTTTCTTTTCCTCTTCCTTAATTCCTCTTTTTCCCTATCTTTTTTAGAATAACCCCTCTCATTATGATTTTAATCTACATTTTCCTAATTAATAATGATGTGAATCAATTTTAATGTATTTAACTTATAGTAATTTCTATAACTTCTTTGATGAAATGACTGTGCAAGTGTTAGCCCAGTTTTAATGTGGATTTTAGTCCTATTCTTGACTACTAAGCACTTTTGTGGATTTTTAATAAGTCCTTTATTAGGTATAGGGTTTATAAATTATTTCCCCCAATGAATAGCTTGTTGTTTTTTGTTCTTAATGTATTTCTGATAAAATCCAATTTAATAAATTTTTGTTTTTTGATTGACTTTGATATTGCATATAAGAACATTTTGAAATCCACCTTCTTGAAGACTTTCTCCTTCACATTCTTTCAAACGTTTTATAATTTTAACTTTTCACTTTAGACCTGTGTTCACTTTGATTTGATTTGATGCATAGTATAAGGTAAGGAATTCCATTAATATTTTTGTTTGTTGATGTGTAATTGTCTAAGCATTTGTTATTTAAAAATACTATGTTTATACCTCAAATCTTTATCAAAATGAAAATCTTAAATCTATCCTTCATTTCTGGGTTCACCATTTCTTTCACCATTGATTTATATATCTACCTTTGTGCCAATACCGCACTGTCTTCTTGCTATTTATGTTGTTATATTAAGCTTTCAAATCAGATACTGTTTAGTCTTCACTTTTTCCAAAATATTTTTGTACATTCTATAACTTTTCTTTTCCACAGACTTTTGCAAGATCAGTTTGTCAACTTCTACAAGAATACCCATATTCAATTTTGATACAAATACTGTTTAATCTGTTGAAAATTAGAGGAGAAAGGCCATTTTCACAATACTTTGTAATCCACTCCATGAAATTAACTATCAATGTGTTTAGATTATTTTTAAAACTTGTCCTCAGTAAAGTTTATAGTTGGCATTTTACAAGTCTTATGATCCTATTAAATTTAAACATATATTTTGTTATGGTTTTATTTTGTATTGAATTGTTTTATTCTTATTTATATAAAGAAATTTATTTTTATTTTGACATATTTCCTGCAAATTTTCATATTTCCTATGGTTTCTTTTTTGACTTTTGGGTCATTTTGAAATATATTTAAATAGCCCAATGCTTTGGAATTTCCCGAGATTTTTTTCTTCTGTCAATTTCTGATTAACGCTTTGTTATTGGAAAACCACCTTTATATGATTGCAATCCTCTTAAATTTAGTAATATTTGGGTTTTGACTCAGGATGTGGTCTCTTATATTAATTCCTTTAGTACACATAAAAGATGTGTATCATTCAGACTTTAATCAGGGATTTTTATTATGTTAGTTACATTGATTCTGTTCTATTGGATTTAGGTTTTTGAATTTCCGACTATTACTTTTGAGAAACCTATTGTCTCTTTCAAATATGAGACCTTTTATATCTTCCTTATTATTCGTAGACTTCTTTATTCCATGCAAAGTGTGTATATTCATAGCTCTTTATCTTTCTGGTATATTAATCTGCTTTTCATTATCACTATAGTAGCACCATTATTATCTTTGGTTATATTTTCTGACATAAAATAATTTCATGTTGTGTTAACCTAGACTTTCCAAATTTTTTATGGTTACTATTTTACATAACATAATTTTTTCCATTTTCATATTGTCATTCTCTTTGTTTTGAATTTAAAACATGCCTTTTTTAAATAGCACATATTAAGATCTTACTTTTTCATCAAATCTAACAAGTTCTACCTCTTCATTGGAATGTTTTAACCATTCACATCTTATGTAACAGATGATATTGTTGAATGCACATTTATGGTCTTACCAGTTCATCTTGACTTTTTTTCCCTTTCCTTCACTTCCCTCCCTCCCTTCCTCACAATCTTCCCTTCTTTCCTCTCCTCCCTCCTTTTTTCCTCCATCACCTTCTTTCCCTCCTTTTCTGTTTTCAAATTTATTTCCCAAATACTTATTAATAAAACACCATTACAAGAATTTTACCCTAAATCCTATGGATCTAATAGGACAAGATTCAATAATGAGAAATAAGACTTGTAGTTTGAGGGTTGTGGTATGTAGCTCCCTGGTAAAGGGCTTGCTGAGCATTTCCTGAGGCTCTGGGCTCTATGCAGAACTCAGAAAAAAGACATTTGTTTGACCCTCTGGGGTTTGAATTTCAAAGTCATTTTCAGGGAAAGCACGCATCTTTATATGGACAACATTAAATTTCATATAATGTGATGTCTAAGGATTCAATAATTTCTGGTATTAGCACTTACCAAAATTGAATACTTATGATTTACAGAAGTGTATTTTTACAATACCAGTATCGTGCAACAGAATTGTTGCTCTCTCTTGTATGAGTGCATGAGGTTTTTTTTTTTAATTTATTACTTACATATTCTTAGGATCCAACAAAGTACCTGAATATCATGAAGCTATTGTAGTACCACAAAGTGTTCTTAGTTTCCTAGGTCTCCCATAACAAAGAACCACAAAGTCTTTAGATATGGTACTTACTATACTTTTTTATATGTTTACAGAATTCCATTTCACATCAAGCACTTATATCAGTTAATTTGCTAAACTTTTGGAAGGGCAGATATCGAGTTTTCTTGGAGGAGTTCAAAATATAAGCATTTGAAAGGAAGGACAGCTATGAATCTAAATAATTAGAAAGCAGCATGGTTTATGAAATGGAAGTTGTATGAGAAATTGAATACAATAATAAAGTTTGGGAAATGACAACATTATTAACAAAGGGGGACATATCAGTTGGTATAGGAGTATCAAGCAACCCCAAAGTCCCAGTAACTTTAATCAAAATGCTCAAAACTAAGTCACTATCTACCTTTAAGTTGGTTATCCTCCAGTATTCCAGTATCTCACTGAATGACTCTACAATGCACATAATTGACTAGACCGATATGTAAATGATATTCTTAATGTCTTTCTCTTCCTTTCCCATTTTAATTCAGTCACTATATTCTATTAACTCCCTCTATCTAGAATATA